>PVIY010001394.1:0-152306 GCA_004026745.1 Myrmecophaga tridactyla | reverse complement strand
GAATTTTTACAATCAGTCCTGTTGCACAATCTGTATCCCTTCAGCTCCAATTACCCAGTTTCTATCCTGTTTCTATCTCCTGATAACCTGTGTTCTTAACTGAAATTCTCCAAGTTCATTCATTAATGTTAGTTCCTATCAATGAGACCATACAGTATTTGCCCTTTTGTTTCTGGCTAATCTCACTCAGCATAATGCCTTCAAGATCCATCCACACTGTTTTATGCTTCATGACTTTATTTTGTCTTACAGCTGTTTATTACTGTAAATTCTTTTTTTTTTTTTTTAATTTGCATATGGGCAGGAGGCACCAGGGATCGAACTCCAGACCTCCAGCACGGCAGGTCGGAGCTCCGCCTGCTGAGCCCCGGCAGCCGCCCACTTACTGTAAATTCTTAATCGCCAAATCCAATAGAAAATTCTTAGTTCTTGTTTCTAAGATGTGTGAAATTGCCTACAATCTTTGAATCTTCCTTGGCTTCTGGAGCAAACAACCTCTTCTACTAGATCCTTTCAATCTCCTTTAAGACTCCTTATTTTTCCTTCCTAAGTGGTTCTTCCAAGGTTCTGTCTGGTCATTCTGTACATTTCTTAAGTAACCTCACTGATCTCATTGCTTCATCTTCGAGAATGATTGAAAATCCATACCTATAGGCACCACCTCTCCCTTTGGAACCAAAATTCCTTCTACTTTCAAACATATATTCTTGAATGTTTTTCAGGCACTTGAAATTGAAAGTGACTCAAACTGAATTCCATCTATCTTAAGTCAAGACATGGTATTTTGCCTGGACTTTGTCAATTGCCTTTTGACAAGATTTTCTGACTCCTTCTTAACCCCAGAAAATAAAGCCAGATTCCTTTACAGGTTGGTCCCTGCTTTCCTTTCCATACTCCTGTCCCAACATCTGAACCTGTTTTCTCTAATTTCTTTCTCCTCTTGAAATACACCACATTCTTCCTTGCCTCTATGTCTTGTCTTAGGCTACCTAACCCCCCTGCATGATGCTTTACCCCATTTTATCCTTCTTCTAAACAGCTACTCAGCTCTTTAAAAGTAATGTCAGTGTTAATAATAGAGGGGTGTATGGGAATCCTGTTTATTATGCATGTTTGTTCTGCCCACCCACTGTAAACCCACAACTTCTTTAATTAAAAAACAAAAATAAAGAAACCTTAGGTCACAACCACCACCTGCTCTTGAACAGTCTTTAAAGCCCAAGATGAGTTGGCCAGATTCCCTCTTGGGTGTCATTGTTAAAGCACTCCAAACTTTGAATTGCAATTATTTCTTATTCAAGTCTCACCTTCAACAAACCTAGAGCCAATTTCCCTCCCCTCTAGGAAGTGAACTGTGTTGTTCAATTTATAGTAAGAGTAATTTTAAATCAATTAAAGAAATTGCAAAATTAATGGGTTGCACTAAAATGGTCACTAGTGTTGCCTTCTTTGACTCTCTCAAAGAACTCAGGTTTTGTTTGCTGCATTCTTTTATTCAATAAATATTTATTTTTAAGCATAAATTGATTGCTCTGCTGCCCCAGAGAGCAACATAGTTTAAGAAATGTCAATTTGACAAATAGAAAAAGCAAATGCTTGTATATTAGGATGATTCAAATGTATAAAAGGTGTGTTTTTTTTTTTCTAGGTAATGTGGTTGCTTGTCTCTGTGTCCTTCATTCCACAGTTAAAACCAGATAAGATCATCATGCTCATCATCACAAAAGCAACTCAAGAACTATCCAAAAAATGAGAGACAGTTTCAAGGGCATTTTTATTGTATCATGCTAACATGGCTTTACAGCCCCTGCGTGTTGAACAAAAGCCAAATTTCCAAGCTAAATTCCATTAAGTGGAAATTGGAGGCTATGGTTAAGAGAACAAAAATAGAATTGACAACCTAAATGTGTCAACATCCATGAAAAGTGACATCAGCAGGTTTGGTGTGCTTTTATTTTTTTTATTTTTTTAAGGAGAGTAGGTGTTTAAAAGTTTTAAATGTTTAGTAAGTGTTCTCTTCAGCTTGGTTTTTAAATTGTCTTTTTTAAATATAAAAGAAGTTCTTTACAGGGATTAGAAGACATTTTAATGTCAACAATTTTTAAAGTATGTATCTGGCTATAAACAGGGGTGTCAAAAAGACAGTAGCCATCTCCCAAGGAATATTTAGTAATTAGAAGGGGTCAAAATCTGATCTGGGATTGCTTGTGACAAATGCAGAGCTGACTGTCCTGGAACCGTGTCACCGCTTGCTTCTACATGGACTATTTGATGACAATCTCCTTTACTGACATCCAAAGGACTTCTGAATGGATTTTTTTTCAAATATAATTTTATTGAGATATATGCTGACAAGCCATATACAAAGTATACAAAGTATACAATCAGTGGTTCACAGTATCATCTCATGGTTATGCATTTATCACCACAATCATTCTTAGAACATTTGCATTACTCAAGAAAAAAATAAAAGGAAAAAGAATACCCAAAACATCCGATACCCCTTACCCACCCCCCTTATTGACCCCTAGTATTGCAGTCTACTCAATTTAAAGACATATTATAAAGATAAGTTAACTAAGACTGTGTAGTATTGTCATAGACAGATAGATCAGTAGAACAGAATAGAACTTTCAGAATAGATCCATAAAACATGGGCCATCGACTTATTTTTTTCTTTTTTCTTTTTGCTATATAGCTATACAGTCATTATCAAAGATTGGGGCTACTTGATTACAGTTCAACAATTTCTGGGATTTCCTTCTAGCTATTCTAAAATATTTGAAACTAAAAATAAATATCTGTATAATGAGTCAGTAGTCATAACCGTTTGTTAAATGCAAATTTCTCCATTACACCTCCTCCCTCTCATTTTATCATTCTCTCAATCTTCAGGGATATCTGGGGAATGACCATTTTAACTTCTTCATGCTGGAAAGGAGTGTTGACCTTATGAGGTAGAGGAATGTACCTGGTTGATGTCTTTGGAGAGACTGGCACATTTGGGTTTCAGGGCTTATCAGGCATAGGAGCCATGTGGAGGCCTTACATTTCTGAAAAAAAATAAACTTACTAGGTAAAAAATTTATAATGACTTAGAACTCAGGGTATTCTGTAGGGTTTTTAGGAATACTGTTGTTTGGAGCTTGGCATACTGTGGCAAATTGCAATATTTGACTGAAGCTTCTAAAGATTGAATGGCTTTTTTAAGAGGAAAGAAGAACAGGTTAAGCTCTTCAAGTCCAAAGAAATTAAGACATTCTCAGGGAATTCTGCTCTATCATTCTGCATAAATTGTTGATGTTATTACCTTCTAAATGAATTTGTAAATTCAGAGAAGAAGATGTAGATTATTTTATTGAAGTAGTTTACTTCTAGTGGTGAGTAGTAGCCAGCAACATTCCTGTTGAAGCAAATGTGGTTTGACATCCTCTGTTCCCAAATCATTATGTAGATTATATGTTGTGCTGGTTTGAAATGATGTATGTACCCTAGAAAAACAATGTTTTAATCCTAATCCCATTATGTAAAGGCAGCTGTTTCTTCTAATCCATATTCAGTATTGTATGTTTGAAACTGTAATTAGATCATCTCCCCAAAGATGTGATTTAATCAAGAGTGTTTGTTAAGCGGATTAGCTGGAGGCATGTCTCCACGCATTTGGGTGGGTCTTCATTAGTTTCTGAAGTCCTATAAAAGAGGAAACATTTTGGGGAATCAGAGAGATTCGGAGAGAGCAGAGAATGCTGCAGCACCACAAAGCAGAGAGTCTACAAGCCAGCAACCTTGGAGATGAAGAAGGAAAATGCCGCCCGGGGAGCTTCATGAAACCGGAAGCCAGGAGAGAAAGGTAGCAGATGATGCCGTGTTCACCATGTGCCCTTCCAGCCAAGAGAGAAACCCTGAGTGTGTTCACCATGTGCCTTCTCACTTGAGAGAGAAACCCTGAACTTCATCGGCCTTCTTGAACAAGTATCTTTCCCTAGATGCCTTAGATTGGACATTTCTATAGACTTGTTTTAACTGGGACATTTTCTCAGCCTTAGAACTGTAAACTAGCACCTTATTAAATTCCCCTTTTAAAAACCATTCCGTTTCTGGCATATTGCATTCAGCAGATAGCAAAGTAGAACATGTGTTTATTACAGAACACTCATGTTTATAATATTTTTAACTTGTTTTTTTTTTTGCATAGGCAGGCACTGGGAATCGAACCCAGGTCTCCAGCATGGCAGGCGAGAACTCTGCCTGCTAGCCACCATGGCCCATATTTATAATATTTTGAGTGTGTTTATTTACTGGACCATAAATTCTTTGAATGCATTTTAATCATTTCTGAGTGAACGACCATACCTGATACTTTTGAAGGCCAAAAGTAGCCCAATACCATAAAGTTCACATTTTTCAGCCTAATAATTGTGCATTGCTCAGTGAATGAATATTCCAGGGTTGGACTTTTCAAAAAGAAAGTCGGCATTTATTCCATGACTTCTGCATTTTGCACTTTTTGTGAAGTGATAGGAAGTGTTAATTAATGCTTGATACTGTGGGGATTTGCAAAGTTTCTATGGTATGAGCAATTCAACCCTATTAAAGATCAAATAAGAAGACCTCAGGGACTCTTTTCTTGATAAGCGATTTAAAATTTTGCCAGAATGTTTGTTCCTGGGAACAGTTTTTTCATTGTGTACACGCTTGTTTGTGTATCCAATATGCACCCATCGGCCTTTCTAAATATTTCTTTAGGTTAGACAAGGAATTAAAATGGAAAACTATCATTCTGGTGATGTTTGAGATACATGAGATTCTCTCCTGTGTTTTTCACTGGGGAATATCCTCCTTCTGAAGATATTTTTAGAGAAATCTGGACCTAGGAAGTAAGCTAAAAAATTTCAGAGTAAAAAATCAAATTGGATAGAGCCATATTTTTGTTAATCTCACTGCTCAGGTGATGATTATAGCATAATAAATCTTTTATAGCATTCAGTAGTTTATTTCAACACACTCATTCTGACACAAAATAGCTACATAACCATTTCAAATAAACATTTTCTCTTTTTGGTATTATGTTCCTGTTCCATTTCAATGCCATTTTACCATTTAAAACCACTATAATTTAGCCTAAAAATCTCAATAAAAATTACTTTCCTTGGTATTGTTGACTCTTTGCTGAGCAATAACTTATTCCTATTTGTTTAAGCTAAACTATTCTTGGATATTTTGACCTCAACTACTACATTGAGACCAGTTTACCACTAGCCTTAGAGTTCAAAACAACTTGTTGCTATGAAAAGTAATTATGGGAAGAATTACTACATGACTAGTACTTAAGCTTCATGGTAACTTTTACATGTTTAAGAATAAGAAAGGTAATGTATAACCCTCTTCTGAGTGATGAAAATAGTTGGGTTGAATTATGTCCTCAGAAATCAACCTTTCAATACCCTAAACATTAATTCATTAACTGAAAGGGGTAACATAGGGGAAAAATGGACATTAAAATCAATTACTTTAAATTTTGAAAATCTTTATGGAAGCATAGTTCATATACAATAAACTGCACATATTTAAAATGTATAATTTGATAAATTCTGACATGTATACACTCTTGAAACCATCATCAGAATCAAGGTAATGAACATATCCATCACCCCCCAAAACTTTCTCATGCCCTTTTATAATCCCACCTCCCCTGCCCCACCCACTCCCATTCCCAGGCAACCACTACTCTGCCATTATAAATTAATGGCAGATTAAAATAATTAAAATGAAAAAAATTTGCATTTTCTAGAATTTTATATAAATTGAATCACACAGTATGTACTCTTTTGTTTGGTTCCCTTCAATCAGCATAATAATTTTAAGATTCATCCATGTTGTTACTTGTTCCTCTTCTTGCTGAGTAATATTCCATTGAATAGGTAGATTGCAATTTTTAAAAATCTATTTAACTGTTTATGGACATTTGGGTTGTTTCCAGATCAGGACTGTTAAAAACAAAGCTGCTATGGTTGAGGGTTGGGAGAAAAAATATGGGACTATTAAACTTTACCATCAGGGAATCCCTTGATACTGTGTCAAACATTAGGGACATCCAAATCAATAGGCCAAGTCCTTGATCTTGAGGCTTACTCTTGTGACGCTTATGTAGGGAGCTGAGAAGCTTAGCCTACCTATAGGTATGCCTAAGAGTTACTTCTAGAGGCCCTCTTTTGTTGCTCAGATGTGGCCTTACTCTCTCTAAGCCCAACTCTGCAAGTGAAATCATTGCCCTCCCTCCCTACGTGGAACATGATATCCAATGGTGAAACTCTCTGTGGAGGCTTGGGAGATGATTCCCAGGGATGAGTCTGCCCCCCATGGGATTTACAATTCCATCCTGACCAAAAGGGGGGAAAGAAGTGTAACTAATAAAATATCAGTGGTTGAGAGAGTTCAAATAGAGTCGAGAGGCTACTCTGGAGGTCACTCTTACTTATACAAGCTTCAGTTAGACATTGTTACCTATGATAACTTGTCAGACCCCAATCAAAACCATTCCAGCCAATCCTAAAGAACACCTAGGGCAGTATAAAAGATTCTACAAAGGTTCCATGCACTAGAATAACTTTCCAGAAACCTACAATCTCCAGATCAGTCCCTGGACCAGGTAAGTTCTGAAACCTAGAGGGCCCAGCCTCTCCAGAACATTAGCTAGTTCCATCTCCCTACCCCAAATTGTTGACAGCCTAACATGAAAAAGTTAGAATGACCATAGTCCAAATACCCCTAAAGAGTGGGATAGAAAGACCAAAGGTGATGGTGGAGTTATACATAGAAAGTAGGGTTTAACAAACTAATATGATTGCTGAATCATTAAATTGATATTTCTTTTAGTCTCCAGTATCCTAGAGCAGCTAAAAGTAAAAACCTAAAATTGTGGAATTGTAACCCATACCAAACTCTGAAATCTGTTCTACAACTAATCGTTGTGCTGTGCTTTGAAATTTATTGCTTTTTTGCATATATGTTATTTTTCACAAAAAAAGAAAAAAGTTAATTGTGTTAATTAAAAAAATATGTAATCCTTCTGGCGTCCTATATTCTGGAGCAGCTAGAAAGAAAAATCTGAGAGGATGATATGGTAGCCCATGATAAACTCTGGGATCTGTCCTGTAACTGCTTGTTAAAGAGTGCTTTGAAAACTATTGCTTTTTTCTTTCTTTGCTTTGTATATATGCTATATTATATAATAAAAAGTTTAAAAAAATAATAAAGCTTCTATGGTAGGTGAATGTGTAGCTTTTTAAGAAACTGCCAATGTGTTTTTCAAAGGACCTGTAACAATTTCACCTTCTCACTAGCAATGTAAGAGTTCTAGTTGCTCCACATCCTTGCCAACACCAGGCATGATCATTCTGTTTAATTTTAGACAGTCTAAGAAGTTTTAATTTGCATTTTACTAATGATGAGTGACTTTGAAAATTTTTTCCATTGAAACAATTGTAGGTTTACAGAAAAACCATGCAAAAAGTACAGAGTTCCCATATACTTCCCTCGCTCATGCAGTTTTCCCTATTATTAACATTTTGCATTCATGTGGTACTTTTCTTACAATTGATGAAGCAATATTATTATAATTATCCTATTAACTTTAGCCCACTGCTTACATTAGGGGTGATTCTTTGTTTTGTACTACTCTGTTTTCTGTAAGTATGTAGCATATATAACCTAAAATTTCCCTTTGTATCTCTTTTCAAATACACAATTCAATGGTGTTAATTACATTCACAAAATTATGCCTCCATCACCGTCATTCACTTCCAAAACTTTTCCATCACCCAAACAGAAACTCCATACCAATTAAATATTAACTCCCCACCAGGCCAATGGTAATCTGTATTCTAATTTCTAACTCTAAGAATTTGTGTATTCTAATTATTTCGTATAAGTGAGGTCATACACTGTTTTTCTTTTTGTGTCTGGCTTATCTCACTTAACATGATGTCTTCAAGGTTCATCCATGTTGTAGCATGCATCAAACTTCCTTTGCTTTTATGACTGAATAACATCCCATTGTGTGCATATACCACATTTTGTTTATCTTTTCAGCGGTTGGTGGATGTTTGAGTTGCTTCCATCCTCTGGCAGTTGTAAATAGGGCCATTATGAACACAGATGTGAAAATATCTGTTTGACTCCCTACTTTCAATTCTTTTGGGCATATATTGCAAAGTGAGATTGCTGAGTCGTGTAATAATTCTATTTTTTGTTAAGTTTCTGACAAAAAAATCACTTAATTATTTTCCATAGAAGTTGCACCATTTTACATTTTACCAACAATGTACGAGTGTTCGGATTTCACCATATCTTTTCCAACATTTATTATTTTTATAATAGTAGGGACTCAGTAGGTATGAAATGATATCTCATTGTGCTTTTGATTTGCATTTTGCTGATGGCTGATGACATTGGAAGTTTCTTCATGATTTTGTTGACCATTTGTATATCTTCTTGGGAGAAATATCTATACAAGTCTTTTGCCCAGTTTTTAATTGGATTGCTTGTATTTTTGTTGTTGTGTTTTAGGATTTCTTCATATATTCTGGATATTAAACCTTATCAGATATATGGTTTCCAAATATTTTCTCCCATTCTATATGTTGTCTTTTAATATTCTTGATATAGTCCTTTGATACACAAATTTTTAATTTTGATGAAATCCCACTGCTCTATTTATTTGTTGCTTGTGTTTTTTATGTAAAGTGTAAGAAACCATTGCTTAATTCCTACCTAAGGTCCTGAAGATGTTTCCCTATGTTTAATTCTAGTTTTATTGCATAATTCTTATATTTAGATCTTTGATCTATTTTGAGTTAAGTTTTGTTTATGGGTGAGGTAGAGGTCCACCTCCATTCTTTTGTATATGGATATCCAATTCTCCTAGCACCATTTATTCTTCCCCCACCGAGTGGACTAGATACCCTTGTCAAAGATTGATTGGTCAAAGGCATGAGGGTTTATTTCTGAACTCTCACTTTGATTCCGTTGGTCTACATGTCTTCTTGTTGCTGGTACCATGCGGTTTTGATTACTGTAGCTTTGTAATAAGTTTTATCATTAAGAAGTGTGAGTCCTTCAACTTTGTTCTTATTTTTCAAGACGATTTTGGCTATTCAGGGCCACTACCCTGCCATAATGTATTTGATAATTGGCTTTTCCATTTCTGCAAAGAAGTCTTTTGAAATTTTTTACTGGAATTGCATTGAAACTGTACATTGCTTTGAGTAGAATTGACTTCACAATATTTAGTCTTCCAAACCACTAATGCAGAATTTTCTTCCATTTATTTAGGTCTTCTTTAATATCTTTCAGCAATTTTGGGTGTTTGTATCCTTTATATTCTTGGATATATATATATATATATCTGGTTCCTTTACTTGCTTTTGTCAATTGAATTTTTAATTGATTTCCATTTAAGATTGTTCATTTCTAATGTATAGAAACACCACTGACTTTTCCATGTTGAACTTGTACCCTGCCACTTTGTTGAATTGATTATCTCTAATAGCTTTGTTGTGTATATTTTAGGATTCTCTAGGAATAGAATCATGGAATCTGCAGATAGACATGTTTCTTCCTTTCCAATGTAGATGCCTTTTGTTTCTTTTTTCTTGCCTAATTACTCTGACCAGAATTTCCACACAATGTTGAACAATAGTGGTGGTAGTGGGCATCTTCGTCTTGTTGCTGATCTTAGAGGGAAAGCTTTCAGCTATTTGCCATTGAGTATGATGCTATTTGTGGGGTTTTGATATATGTTTGTTTTATCAGGTTAACAATGTTTCCTTTATTCCTAGTTGCCTGAGTGGTTTTATCAAGGGTGCTGAATTTTGTCAAATGCCGTTTATGTGTCAATTGACTATGATGCTATTTGTGGGTTTTTGATATATGTGCTTTATCATGTTAACAATGTTTCCTTCTATTCCTAGTTGTCCGAATGGTTTTATCAGGGGTTCTGAATTTTGTCAAATGCCTTTTTATGTGTCAATTGAGATGATCATTTTGTTTTTCCTTTGTTCTGTTAATGTAATAACGTATTACATTGATATCCTTCTATTGACCTTCCCTTGCAGACTTCCTGATCATGGTCTGTGATTTTCTTAATGTGTTGCTGGACTTGGTTTGCTAGTATTTTGTTGAAGATGTTTGCATCTATATTCATGAGGTATATTGGGTCTTTCATTTTCTTTTATTGAGATATCTTCACTGACTTTGCTCTTAGGATGATGCTGGTCTCATAGAATAAATGGCGAAGTGTTTCCTCCCCTTCAATTTTTGAGGCCTCGGAGCTGAGTTGGTTTTCTTTGAATGTTTGGTGGAATTCACCAGTGAAGCCATCTGGTCCTGGGCTTTTCATTGTTGTGGAGTTTTTTAATTAATTCAATCTCTTTATTTTTTTGTTGGTCTGCTAGATCTTTTTTTTCTTCTTCAGTCAGTTTAAGTAGTTTGTTTGCCTCTAGAAATTTGCCATTTCATATAGCTTATCTAATTTGCTGGCATACAACTGCTCATAATATCCTCTGATAATGCTTTTTATTTCCTTGGGGTCAATAATAGTGTCCCCTCTTCATTTCCAATTTTAGTTATTTGCATATTCTCTTTTTTCTTTGTCTTTCTAGCTAAAGGGTTGCTGTTTTTGTTAGATCTTTTCAAAGAATCAACTTTTAGTTTCCTTGATACTCTATTTTTTAATTCTCTAATCCATTCATCTCTGATCTACTCTTTGTTTTTACTGTCCCTCTTTTCAGTTTAGATTTTGTTTTCTCATCTTTTGAAGTTCCTCTACTGTGAGATTAAGTCTGTCATTTGCATTCTGTCATCATTTTTTTTTTGGTATGCTGTATGGTGGGGGTCACATTTCATTCTTCTTCCATGTGAGTATCCTATTATTGCAGCACCATTTGTTGAGTTTCTTTTTGTTTGATTTTTCTTCTTTTGTTTGCTTGTTTGTTTTTAGGACATGCATGGGCCGGGAATTGAGCCTGGGTCTCCTGCAGGGTAGGTGAGAATTCTACCACTGAACTATACTTGTACTCCCTATCCTTTTTCATTGTAAGTTTTTAGAGCTATAAATTTCCCTCTCAGCACTGCCTTTGCTGTGTCTCATAATTTTTTATGTGTTGTGCTTTCATTTGTATTCAACTCAAGATATTTCCTGATTTCCCCTGTGATTTCTTCTTTGACACATTGATTGTTTTAGATTGTGTTGTTTAACTTCCATTTATTTGTAGGTTTTCCTGTTCTTCCTTTGTTATTGCTTTCTAGCTTCATTTTATTGTGATCAGAGAAGATGGTGTATAAAATTTCAGTCTTTATAAATTTACTGTGACTTGTTCTGTGACCTAACATGTGATTTATCCTAGAGAACAATTCATGTGTACTTGAGGATAATGTGTATTCTGCTGATCTTGCATACAGTGTTTGCATATGTTTGTTAGCCCTAGTTCATTTATGCTATTGTTCAAGTTCTCCATTTCCTTTTTGATCTTCTGTGTAGATGTTCTATCCATTGACAAATATGGTGTATTGAAGTCTCTAACTTTTATTATAGAAATGTCTCCTTTCAGTTTTGTCAATATTTCCCTAATGTATTTTTGGGCACTGTGATAGGTGCGTAAATGTTTATGATTGTTATTTTTTCTTGATATATTGACATTTTTATTAATATATAGTGTCCTTCTTTGTCTCTTTTAACAGTTTTTCACTTACAGTGTATTTTGTCTGGTATTAATATAGCTACCCCAGCTCTCTTTTGGTTACCATTTGCATGGAATATTTTTTCCATCCTTTTACTTTCACACTAGAAGTGTTTATGTGTTTAAGGTGAGCCTTTTGTAAATAATGCATAGTTGGATCATGCTGTTTTTAATCCATTCTGCCAGTCTGTGCCTTTTAATTTGGAAGTTTAATCCATTTATATTCAGTGTAGTTGCTGATAAGATAGGACTTACTTCAGCAATTTTGTCCTTTGTTTTTTTTTACTTGCTGTATCTTTCTGACTCTCATTTCCTTTACATAGCTTCTTTTGTGTATTGTTGATCTTTTGTGACTGAACTGGTTGATCTCTTTCTTATTTTCATATGTGTATATATTTTAAATACTTTCTTCATGGTTAATCCAGAGTGTGTACTAAAGAATCTAAGTCTATGACCTATTAGTTCAAAATATGCTACCCTAACTTCAATAGTTTACATGTCTCTGCTCCCATTTCCCCTCTTGATGTTGCTTTGTTACTATTCCCTTTTTATGTTGTGTGTGTTCAGAACATAGAAATATGATTATTTCTCTTTCAATTGTATTCTAAATCTTATACATACTGAAGATACCATATTGTTGGGTTTTGCATTCATGCATGAAATTACCTTTACTGGAGATCTCCACTTCATACTGCTCCGAACTTCTATCTCTTAATCTTTCTTTCCAACATGAAAAACAGAATTCCCTTTATAATTTCTTGTAGGGCAGGTCTCCTTGTGATGAACTCTTACATTGTCTCTTCATCTGTGAATGTCTTAAAGTTGCCCTCATTTTTTAAAAATTTATTTATTAATTAAAAAAATAAAACAACATACATAATCAGTAGTTCATAATATCATCACTTAGTTGCATATTCATCATTTCTTAGAACATTTGCATTAATTCAGAAAAAGAAATAAAATAAACACAGGAAAGAAAAAGAAAAAAGATTATACCTACCATACCCCTTACCCTCCGCTTTCATTGATCACTAGCATTTCAAACTAAATTTATTTTAGCATTTGTTCCCCCTATTATTTATTTTTATTCCATATGTTCTACTCCTTTGTTGACAAGGTAGATAAAAGGAGCATCAGACACAAGGTTTTCACAATCACACAGTCACATTGTGACAGCTGTATCATTATTCAATCATCCTCATTTTGGAGGACAGTTTTGCTGGATAAAGAATTTTTCAATGATTGTTTTTCTCTTTCAGTACCTTAAACAGGTCATGCCACTGCCTTCTTGTCTCCATGGTTTATTATGAGAAATCAGCACTTAATCTTATTGAGGATACCTTGTATGTGACAAATCCTTTTTTCTCTTGCTATTTTCAGAATTTTCTCTTTATCTTTGGCATTTGTCATTTTGATTAGTATGTGTCTTGTAGTAGATCTACTAGTTTATAGTCTTTGGAGTTCTTTGAGATTCTTGGACATAAATATTTATATCTTTTGTAAGATTTGGGGGGGGGTGCATGGTGGCCCAGCAGACAAAGTTCTTGCCTACCATGTGAAAGACCCGGGTTCAAGTCCTGCTGCCAATCCATGCAAAAAAAAAAAAAAAAGAAAGAGAGAGAGAGAGATTTGGAAATTTTCAGCTGTTATTTCCTTAAGTATTCTTTCTGCTTCTTTTTCCTTATCCTCTCCTTCTGGGAGCTCCCATTATGCGAATGTTCATACACTTCTTATTGTTCCAAAGGACTCTTAGGTTAAGCCCACTTTTTCCTTTCATTTTTTTCCCTATCTGACTGCATGATTTTTTTTTAACATGGGCAGGCTCTGGGAACTGAACCCAGGTCTCTGGCATGGCAGGTGAGAATTCCACCACTGAGTCACCATTGCACTGTCCTGATTGTGTGATTTTAAATGCCTTGTTTTCTAGTTCACTGATTCTTCTCCATTCAAATCTACAGGTGAATGCCTCTAGAGTATCTTAAACCTTCATTATTGTGTTTTTCATCACATATGTTGTGTTATATTCCTTTTTAAGCTTTCTTGTTCTTCTTTTTTTCACACATAATCTTTTTTAAACATTGTATGATTGTATAATCTTGCTCATATGAAATGCCTATAATAAGCAAATTCAATAAAGACTGATAGTAGATTACAGATTACCAGCAGCCATGATGGCATGGGGGAGAGCCCAGGAAAGGAGTTACTCCTTAATGAGTGCAGAGTTTCTATTTGAGATGATGAAAAAGTTGAGGTAATGGATGTTAATGATAGTAGCACAATATTGTAAATAAATCCAATACCACTGAATTGAACACTTGAAAGTGACTAAAATGAGAAATTCTGTGTTGTATATATAATACAATAAAAGAAGTTTAAAGTGAAAATACAGTTCTATCTCTCACCTCAATTTTCCACTTCTCTTCCCAGGAGATAACTAATATTATCTATTTCTTGAGCATCTTTGGAGAAAAGTTTTACACTTAAACACATCTCTGGATTTGTGTCTTTTTCCCCCACATAAATACACATTTACATGTGTACATGCTACATATAGAAAATAACTCTTCAGGGCGCTTCCTGAGTTAGTGTACTTTTTGTCCATTATTATTGCAATTATTCAATCCATTGTTGAAGAGTATAGGTCTGTTACTTTTCGGACTGTTATTCAATTTTGATTGCCTGGTATTTCCTTATGATTAAATTAAGCATGTACATTTTGACAGTAATACCAGAGAAGGAATACTGTATCCTTCTTAGATGCTTCATATTAGGAGGCACCTCATAGCAGTCTGCATTATCGTTGGTAAACTGAATTTTGAGCACTTGGTTAAGGTGGAGTCTGCCAGATTTCTTCATTGAAAATTTACCAATTTTCCTTTTGTAATGAATAAGTAATCCATGGGTAAAGTCTTTGAGATAATCCATGTGTTTTTCTTTATAGAACATTCACTTTGAGATTTTTACATATCCTATGTTTTTGCTTGAAATAATTATTAGTGTGATTGCAAAATGATATGTATGTATTAGTTTTATTTTCACTGTCCCCAAGCTCTGCTGAATTCTAGAGGCAGGCTGAGTGAGTAGCACTGTGGAGTTCCTCTTTGACTTGTCTCTGCCTCCTGAAGTTTTGCTTACCATTTCCAGAAAACTCGGCTTGCAGAAGTAGGATACATTCAGAAGAAGGATACATTCCTAGGAAGAGTGAGCAAAATTTGGGGTCCAGGGTAATGATATTAGATACAATGAACTTGGTTTTGTGGCCCCTCATTCTGGTTCCAGAGAAATGTAACAGTCGATAGTGCAGTTGGTGATATTTTGTGGAGCTTCTATGCCTTGAACACTCTCATCTCAGAGATTTTGTCCCTAGTCTTGTCTTAGTTATAAAATTTCACTAGGTTCTCTTTTTCTCTGGACATGGAATCTAGATGTTTGGTGCTGAAACCAAATGTGGACTCTTTACTCTGGAACCTCTATTTCTTTAGCAAGTCATTCTCTGGAATCAATCCCAGAGTAAGAGTTGTTCTTAAATGCTTTGATGCGAGTGCTTAGTTGGGAAGACTTATAGGAAGTACGGCACCAGGGTGTTCTTGCCTGTGATATTGGCTTCATTCTAAGGCCTACTCAGGTTCTGTTCTTCTCTATCATGAGTCTCTTAGCTCTTCAATTCTAAAACAAAATCAGGATTCAAGATACTTCAATGTTGATTTCTAAAGCAAGTTTTTGTTTGGTAGCATAACCCAGGTAAAGTTTTTGGTTGAAAGTGTCCATGAGGATTTTCAGCTGATCTACCATGAATCTGGTACAACCGGGTCTTTGATGGTAGCTTTTCTGTTGTTTGAAGAATTGTCCTGGGTCATGCTAGAAGCGATTCCTGTGTTCAAACATGTGACTTGGAGTGATCTTCATCTTTCTTATATCCTTTAGTGTTATATCCAAATGTAGTTTATTTCTGTCCATATTTTCTTTTAGATCTTTGAGTTAATTTGGGAGAATTGAGTGAACATCTTAGATTAGTTGCCCCACTGTCTGGGTTTCCTCTGAAGTTTTGATCTTCCCTTGCTGGACCCGGTCTCTCTTCCTCTTTCTTCATATGATTTGTAATCTTTTTGTTGATGTCTTGGCATTTGATTGTTTTGATATACTAACTCTGGAAATCAGTTTGTCCTTCCTGCCTAATATTTTAGTGTAGATTGGCTGTGTGTTGAATCATTTCTTCAAAACTTGGTCCGGTTTATACTAATCATTTGGAGCAGCCAGTATTTAACAGGTCATATTTTCTCAGTTCTTTCTGAGCATGCCTCTTGCCCTGGGCCTGTGCAGTGACTGTTGAGATTACCCTACTATATTCAACAGTTTTCTTCCAATAGAGGATTTCCTCTCAGTTCCTCCTCTGTAGTGCTGGCCTGTTTTCTTTCTTTATATATAAATTTTCATGTCTAGGAGCTATGATTTGCTTCTCTCCCATACTCTGGGACACTTTTCCACTTCAACTTTCTGTCTTGATTGCACCCTGCCTTACAGAGATTCAGTTTCCCCTTTACTTATGGTTTTTCTGCCTTTGGGAACTTCTGCATTTGGGAATCCCAACCCATGGACCCAAATGGGGCCAATATTCAAAATCCACCAATTTTTTAATTTTGGTGCACTTACAATTAGGGACCAATATTATCAATAGTTGTGTCATAGGTCTCTCTGATTTCCAGGAACTGCTTTGCATGCACATACCTGCTGACTGCTAGAGACTTACCATGAGATTATGTGGCCTTGGGTCCCTCTACCTGTTTATACAAGAGACTCTAGGTCACTACTATAGGTGATTTTATGATCAGCAACCATGATAGGAGGTGTCTGGGCTGTGTGACTCTTTTGCCACTGTGCAACTCTTAAACTGCACAGAACTGAGCATGGGGAAGGGATCCAGTCTGGCAGGTCCCTGCAGCTCTTCTACATTGAGTGTGTGTGTGTGTGAGTGTGGTTTTTTTCCTTTCACTTCACTATTTTTGGAGTCTTTCTTCAGTCTCTAGTGTCCTCCAGAATTCCAAGCAAGTTGAATCTGCTCTTTTATTTAGTTGGCTGTAATGGGAAATGTTCCTACGGATGTCTTATGCCTCCAAGTCGATGGTATCATCTCTCTTGCTCTTTTGAACATCTTTTGTGTTCTTATTTGCCATCTGTATATTTTATTTGGTGGTGAGTCTATTCAAATCTCTTGCCCATCTTTTTGTTCTGTTTTTTTTGTTATTATTATTATTATTATTGATGTTTGAGAGTTATATGTTCTACTGGATTCAAGTCCTTTATAAGATATATGATTTGCAAATATTTTCTCCCAGTCTATGGCTCATCTTCTCATCCTCTTAACAGTGTCTTTTGGAGAACAGTGTCCTTAATTTTTATGAAATCCAGTTTATTGATTTGATCTTTTATGGGCTGGGATTTTGGTGTCATATCTAAGAACTCTTTGCTTAATCCAAGATCGCAAAGATTTTTTCCTATTTTTTTCTTCTAGTGGTTTTATAATTTTAGGTTTTCTGTAATTCATTTTGAGTTAATTTTTATATATGGTGAGAAGTAGAGATCTGAGATTGTGTTATTGTTTTGCTTTGCTTTGCTTTGCTTTTTGTGTATATGGATAAATACTTGTTCACTAGAATTCAGCAGTGAACTATTAGGCCAGTAGTTTACTTTGTGGAAATGGTTACATACAAATGCAACTACATTAATGAATATATGGCTAATCACATTATCTATTTTTTCCTCAAAGACCTTCATGAGTTTGTATCTTTCAAGGAATTTCTCCATTTCATCTCAGGGGTCAAATTTACAGCATAATCTTCTTTAAAATAGTCCCTTATTACTCTTTCAAAATCTGTAGAAACTCAAGCAATGGCCTCTGTCTCTTTTCTAATGCTGACAATTTGTTTCTTCCCTCTTTTTTTTCTTCTTGTTCAGTCTGGCCAAAAGTTTAGCAACTGATTTTAAAGAACCAGCTTTTGGATGCATAATGTTTCCTTATTGTTTTTCTGTTTTCTATTCCATTGGTTTCAACTCTGAGCTTTATTATTTAATTTATTCTGCTTACTTTGGATTTAATTTGCTCTTCTTATTCTATTTTCTTAAAATAGTCATTGATTTGATCCATAGGTTATTTATAAATGTGTTATTTGGCTTCCAGATATATGAGCAGATTTTCCAGACATCCACTGTGCTGGTTTGAAAGGATGTGTGTACCCTAGAAAAGCCATGTTTTAATCCTAATCCCGTTTTGTAAAAGCAGCCATTTCTTCTAATCCCTAGTCAGTACTGTATGTTTGAATCTTTAATTAGTTCATCTCCCTAGAGATGTGACTCAGTCAAGAGTGGTTGTTAAATTGGATTAGGTGGAGATGGGTCTCCACCCATTCCAGGTGGGTCTTGATTAGTTTACTAGAATCCTATAAAAGAGGAAACATTTTGGAAATACTGGGAAATTCTGAGAGAGCAGGAAAGAATGACATAGCCACGAGAAGCAGAGAGTCCACCAGCCAGCAACCTTTGGAGATAAAGAAAGAAAATGCCTCCCGGAGAGCTTCATGAAACAGGAAGCCAGGAGAGAAAGCTAGCAGATGATGCCGTGTTCGCCATGTGCCTTCCCAGATGCAAAAGAAGCCCTGACTGTGTTCACCATGTGCCTTCTCACTTGAGAGAGAAACCCTGAACTTTATCGACCTTCTTGAACCATAGTATCTTTCCCTGGATGCCTTAGATTGGACATTTCTATTGACTTGTTTTAATTGGGACATTTTCCACAGCCTAAAAACTGTTAACTTACAACTTATTAAATCCCCCCTTTTTAAAAGCCATTCCATTTCTGGTATATTGCATTCTGGCAGCTAGCAAACTATAACATCCACCTTTGTGTATTGAGCTCGAATTTAATCTATTATAGTTAGAGAACATAACTTGTATGATTTGAATTTTTTCAATGTACGAAGACTTGTTTGATGGCCAAGATATGATCTATCTTGGTAAATGTTCATGTGTATTCAAAAAGAATGTGTATTCTGCTCTTTGTGGGTGGAGTAATAAATAGATTGCTTGAAGTTGTCCCACAGCTTACTGATACTGTGTGTTGGTTTGTTTTTCCTTTTTTGGTATTTTCTCCCTGTTTTAAATTTTCAATAGCTTCTATTACTATTTCTTCAAATTCATTAAACTCTTCATCTGCAATTTCTAATCTGCTTTTAATCCTATCCAGTGTAATTTTCATTTTAGACATTGCAGTTTTCATCTCTAAAAGTTTGATTGGGTTTTCAAAAAAATAATTCATCTCTCTACTTAGTATCTTTCCTTTGGGTTCTTTAGCATAAGGAATATGTGACAGTAAAAGTTTAAATGTACTTGTCTTCCAATTCTATCATCTGTGTGCTTTCTAACTTGATTGTGATGGATTGATTTTTCTCCTCATTGTGGGTCATATTTTCCTGATTCTTTGCATGCCTGGTTTTTTTTTTTTAATTGGGTGCTAGACATTGCATACTTTATGTTGTTTGATATTTCAAATTTTTGCATCACTCTAAATATTCTCGAGCTTAGTTCTGGAACACCAATAATTGACTTAAAAACAGTTTGATATTTTCAGATCTTGCATCTAAGACTTTTAGGCAGTATCTGAGCAGCATTAAGTTTAGGGCAGTTTTTCCTTCATTACTTAGTCAAGATCCTTCTCAATACTCTCCATGATACCCCATAAATTGAGATTTTCCACTGGAACTTGTGAGAATAGGAACCTCAGAAAAAGACATTTGAGTAATCATCAAGAAGCTCATTCTGCTAATATAGAAATTTTACAAACTATTTGTAGCATCTAAGTATCTTATATTATACTGGTTTTGGATGTGTGCAAACAAAAGTTGGACTTTACCCATTTTAAGGCATCTGATTATTTCCTATTTTCTTATACACGCTGCCTTTTGTGAGAAGAAATGAGCTTCCTGGAGGTAGGAAGGAACTGGGCAGGTCAGGTTTCTCCCAAAGATTCCCTGTGGTCCTTTGTATCTGCATCAACTGTGTTACAGTCATAATTGAATGCCAGGTACATCACTCTGCAGTCAGTCTATTTATTGCAGCCATCAAGCTTGCAGGTCAGAAAATACTTAGTGCTCAAAATACTCTTACTAAATCCCAGTTTTTATTTTACTTGCTTCTCACCGTAGAATGATATTCATTCAAGTGGTTGGGAATATCCTTTACCTCTGCCAATGTTTCTGTTCAGTGACATTTTGGGTAACACAATTTGTTTTTTGTGTAGAATTTTGTTATGGGTTGAATTGTGTCTCCCCAAAAGATATGAAGAATTCCTAACCCCTGGTACCATGAATATGGCTTTGTATGGAATAGAGTCATTGCAAACGGAATTGGTGAATTTAAAATGAGGTCATGCTAGAATAACATAGGTCTTAGTCCAATATGGCTGGTGTCCTTTAAAAATGGCGAAATCTGAATACTAATACAGACAGACACAGAGAGAAGATGGTCATGTGCCATAAGGACAGAAATTGAGTTATGCCATAAACCAAGGAATGCCAAGGATTTCCAGCCACCACCAGAGCTGAGAAAGAGGAATGGAACAGATTATACCCTACAGACTTCAGAAAGAGCATAGCCCTGGCAACACTTTGACCTCTAGCCTCCAGAATTTGTGTTGTTTTAAACCATCCAGTTTGTGGTACTTTTTATGACAGGCTTAGAAAACAAAAACAGCCTTCTAGTATCTTTGGCCTCCCAGGCATTACCTGCTAGAAACAGCCCTAGTCATTCTTACAAACAAAAAAAGCCCCCACATATTTGTAAATGCCACTTGTAGCAGTACCATTCCTTCTCCAGTTGCACATCACTCACATTATGATTGGTTTTCATCTTAAAAGGAATGAAGTTGTGCTAAACCGCCAAACAATTCTTAAATACTTAAATGTTTCTGCCAAGACTTCTGAGTGGTGTGTGTGTGTATATCCATAAACAGGAATTGGGGAGGAATTGGAGCCTCAATGGCTTCTCTCACTGAGATTAGTAGAGAAACCCCTGAAAGAGCAATAATAATCATGCTAAATAGTTATGGCTTAGTATAGAAGAAGCTGTAATGTCTTATCACAGATGAGTTCCCTCATATCTGGAATGTTTTACTTAAGGGAATAATCCTCCTAGGGAAGCAAAGAGCCAGTTCATCCCGTATCAGCACCATTTCCATTCTTAAGAAGCCCAGCTAATGGGCTATTATTATACAATTCCCCTCTTCCTCATCCTACCACAATAATGAACTTCATCAACCTTCTTGAACCATAGTATCTTTCCCTGGATGCCTTAGATTGGACATTTCTATAGACTTGTTTTAATTGGGACAATAATGAGTAGTCATCATGGTATCTTAGCTCTTGGTTTTGGTTGAAACCTGGAATGAGAGTGCTCTCAAATTGGGGTGCCATGCATTAATTTTTTTTCTTTTCTTTTTTTTTTTTTTTGGTATGGGCAGGCTCCAGGAATCAAATCCAGATCTCTGGCATGGCAGGCACAAGCATTAATTTTTAATTAAGAAAAGTAGTGGTTGTAGAAATGAGAAATACATTCAAAGACAGGAACAAAACAATGTGTCTTGTACAGTATTTAGAAGAACATAGGTTTTCTTCTCTTGTTCTGGAATCCAGAGAAAAAAAAGCCACTACCTTCTTGGACACCAGCTTATACTAAATTTGGGATAATTAAAGCGGGTATTTGTCATTGTAACTCAAGGTAGGGGCAGAGATCACTGTATGAAAAGACAGAAACATGATGAAAGGGAGAGCATCTTATTTGGTAGTGGCCAATATTTGCTCGTTTAATAGATGTTCTGTCTGCAGGATCCAAATCCCCTCCAACTTAAATTGAAACCTGCAGGATCCAAAGCTCATGCAACTGAATAGGACTTTGTAGAGCCGCTTGTCTAATATCAAGTACTAGAAGCTGAGGTGTTAAGCCCAACAGTTATAGGCTCAAATGTGGCAAAGAGGGTGTCCAAAGAGAAGATATCTTTGTTTCCAGTGACTATGATAGGATCTGTGCCTGCTAGTCCTGGGAGCTACAAAAACGAAGTTCCCATCCACAAAGGAGCTGGGGGAGGCAAACTGAAGAGAGTAGAGAACCATTCCCAAATTTCCATCTTACCCGGGGTTTTCTAACTGCTGGAAGACATAATTGGATCCTGACATAGAGACCTGGTTGCACATCCATGGGCTCCATCTGGGTGTTTGGATAGCTGACAGAATGTTTTAAAAGAACAATACTGTAGTAGAGCAAGAACTTTAGCCTGTCTCTTTCGGACACTAAAATCTGCTGCCTCTATGCTAAATCATTTGCATCCCATCTCCACCCTCCAAAACTGAATACAGATTAGGTCGCAGTACAGAAAATATTCATGCAATGAAGAAAAGATCTGGGAAATAGGAAATATCCAGTGTGTGGTCATGACTATATAACAGGTTCAAACCAAAATGCTTTGGCTTTTTGTGTCTAATGCATGTGTGGCCAGCCAGTCCAAGAGCAGAGCCATTCAAAGAGCCATGTGTCCTCAAGAATCAGAAAGAAGACACCGTCCTTTGTTCTGGTGTTTGAGTTCAGCACGGGCACACAAAGCACCAAAGGGGCCAACACGATGAATATTCTAAATCAAACACAATATGGAGGAGGTTATATAATACTGGGCCAGGTGCCCAAGTATCTGGGTTTTAACTTGGTCTCTGTCACTTACTAACTCAAAAAGTTAATTAACTCCTCTAGGCCTCTGAGTCTGATGCCTTTTGTTGAATAGAATAATAATCCCTCCTTGGATTGCACATGAAGTTACCATGAGAATCAAATAATATTTTTTAAATTGAAAAGTGCTATGTTAAGTTGGGGGCAGAGTAAAGCCCGGTAAAGGGTTTCTGTCTCAGGAGACCATATCCATTAATAAACAAGAGAGATTTAAGTTGGACAATCTGAAGAGGCCTGGTGGATTCAACATCTCCCCTTTTGGCTCAGTCCTGTGAGGTACATGGTCAATGATGATACCAGCAGCACCTAGATTTAGAGGTAAGTCATAACAATGACCAGCCACTTGGAGAAGTCTACCTTAAGCCTTGACCATACCACTCCATCGCCTATGGTGTGACTGAGGCAAGTTACCCAACATCTCTACATATCCGTTTTCTCATCTGTTAAGTGGGGATAATCTAATAATAATCTCAACTGGGGAGAGGGGACAGGTTATTGTCTTAAGACAGTTGACCTCGCTGCCAAGAAATTTATCAAGAGAAATACAGCTTTTGTAAGGATTTTGTATCAGTGGTTCTCAAACTTTAATGGGCATATGACTTTCCAGACCATCTTGTTAAAATGCACATTCTGATTCAGAAAGTCTGGAGTGGGGCCCAACATGCTGCATTCCTAACAAACTCGCAGGGGATGCTTATGATGCTCATTTTGAGCAGCAAGACTATACCGTAATTCTCAATGTGGTTCAATTCTAAGTGTCCTGAGGTTATGTTCTAAAAAGAATGAAAAAGTCAGAAAGCTTCAATCAGGCCTCAATTCTATCACCTTTAGTTCAGGAAATTCTAGACTATTTGAGCTATAAGCTACAATAGACTTAGGGACTGAATAATTTAACACCCCCCATTTTACAGATGAGGGAAAGGAAATGCCCTGATTGGAGAAATACCTTGCCTAAGGTCATAGAGCAAAAGATCTGGTATCAACAGTTAATTTTCCCAACCCCCAGTAGTTGAGGACAGAGTCTTAATCCATCACCCCACTAACCATGTATCCTGACTAAAGAAGTATGGTGAACAGGGGCTTGGATGATGGTTGGATGTTGGGAAGAAGCTGGTAGATATACCATCCTTCCCCTCATCCATAGTGCTTGTCTGAATGTTTCCAAAGGACTAGTAGATGACTAATCTATGCTTTGTCAGCATCCTGGAATTCAAGCAAGAATTTCATCTCTACCCTGAAATTTATTTTCTTTCTTGGAAATTTAAAAGACAATTAGTCCAGATTCAGACTCCATCATCGCTTGGCCTTGGGGTCTTTGAATCTCAGACTTCTGCTTCTTAACCTTTAAAAGAAGGAGCCCTTCAGGAGAACACAGAGCCACTACAGTGTTGCTTGAAAAGCAAGCAGTATGGGTGACAGACAAATCCCCACTGCCCATGGGACTGCTAGCTCACAGGGGTATTTCTCCCTACCCATGACTAGCTACTCCACCTTCCTGAGAATGTGTTATAAATGCTCCCGTAGCTGCACCGCAGCCCAGTGGGGGCTTTTTGGCTCCATCTCAGCCCATACGTTATTTTCAAACTATCTGCTCCCAAAAAGGGTTGTAACTGAAGGGAATCTCTCCACAGATTCATGTCTGACTTTTAACAAGGAGCTCTCAAACTTGTCAAATAAGGGAAGCAGACGATTTCTGTATTCTGGGGTACATTTTCCCTTTGGGTTTGGGTTTGTGAAGGTTTCCTCTGGGAGGATTCTTCCCCTTTTACATTCATGGGTTTGGTTGCTTGCATGTTGGAAACCAGCTCTGCATCTGGGATAGACGCTTTTTCAAGTTATGCCATTTAGTGAGGCTTAGGTTGACTCCATAGGGAGGGAAACAGGCAGAAGGTGGGGGAGGAACACTATGCACAGCTCAATGTACACAGCATGTAGCATGAGTCAAGCACTTCTGTTGGTTGCCATAGGAATGAGAAGACTTTTGATTTTAAATCATAGTTCCTCTGGAGCTATGTTAAAAATGTGATGGTGAATTCTTGCTGTTTCCTTCTAACAGTTTTTAAATCAGGGTTTAAAAAAAAATACAGCCCAAATGTTTACCCTGACAAAAGAGGTTATACTCACTTGAAAATGTCACTCTCAAAGCCCTAGCAGCTAAAAATCATGGACTTTTCTCAATTACTTTAGACTCCACAACTCCCAAGCTAGTGAAACACAATGAGGGTCTGTTATTTTTCTTCCCCAGGAGGGATTTTGAAAGACAAGGAAGAGCGTGTACCTACCCGGTGTTAACTCATTCAAGGCAATTAGCATTAAACAGAAAGGGAAGAATATTTAAAAATCAAACCTTGGGTTTAATACCAACAATTCTTGAAACAGTTAAGATGATTTGTTTAAAACATGGTGACATTCCTTTGAATTCATTTTTCCCATCAGTCAGCTCTGTAATCCTTTTCATTGCTAATTCAAAGCTCTGGCACAAGAGCAGCAATCTCAAATTTCAGCATTGAACACAGCATCAAATTTAATTAGTGTCTGCCTCTCTGTCCCTCCACTGCCAACTAGATATTTTTCTTCTAAGTTGGAATGCTATGGAGAAACTAAGCACAATAATGGTTGAGCACCTTATAGAGAGATTTGCAAGTGGCGTGCCAAAATGTCGCCTCCTTGGTTTTTGGAAAGCTGAGCCCTTGGAACTGATCACCACTGAGCCCATCTGACAAATCTGATTGTCTTCCATGTATGTCTTAACATGAAGAAATTGGGAGAGTCTAAGTTCAGTTAGCACAGCATAATCTTCTTGAAGAGAAGAAGAGGTCTCATTTATTGCTGTATTCCCAGTATCTAGCACCACTCCTGGCACATCCTGAGTGATATACAATTATCTGCCAAATAAATGACTGTGAATCAATGAAGAGCGACTGAACATTTAGCTTGGGCAACATCTGTGGTCTCAACCCTAGAAGAATAGAAACTTCTGTTGTGACATTATTATTCAAAGTGTTTATAAAGTGCCTACTGTGTGCTAAATATTTATATATATTATCTCATTTAATTTAACTGAGGAAAGACACAACTATCATATGAAAAACAGCTACCAAATTATTTTATAGCATCTAAGTCATTGCTGTAAACTTCTCTCCAGAAAGGTGGATATTAAAGAGAATGGCAGGTACCCTTTTGGTGGCAATACCTTGGCATGGGCCCTCGATACACCCCGACTTTGCATGGCTCTGTAGGGGAAAAAAAAGCACACAGTGAGGAGCTCACTGAAGTCCATCAGCTTCCTGAACAGGAAAATAATTATAACTAACACTCCTTGGACACCTACTATGAGTCAGACAGCATTCTAGATGCTTTCCCCATATTGACCCATTTACTCCTCATGTATACATAATTAACTACAACACAAGTTAGAAATGTAGGCAAAATATTCTGGGATATCAAAGGACAAGGGGATCATGTAGGTAATAGTTCCACTGCTATGAGGTTGAGGTGGATGGGTGTGGTGTCTCACTTTCATGGCACCTGTGCATATGTAGGCTGTTCAAAAATTATTTGATTGATCTCTAACGTAAATACTACCTGTGAGCCAGGTTCTGGGTTGTCTACATATATTATCTCATTTGGCCCTGATTTTTGTTCCTTTTCTCCAGAAATGGAAACTGAGGCTTAGAGAGGTTGAATGACTTATTTATTCAGTGTTGCTCTACTAGTAAGCAGCAGGGGCAGGATTCCCAAAACATTATTTTTAACTTCTTTATTGCATTGCCTCCTGAATAATTTGGATGAACACTACAGTGGTACTCATTTTTTTTTTTTAATTTGCATATGGGCAGGAGGCACCAGGGATTGAACTCCAAACCTCCAGCACGGCAGGTTGGAGCTCTGCCTGCTGAGCCACGGCAGCCGCCCACAGTGGTTCTCATTACACAGCAATGAATATCGCAAGGTTACATGTGATGGGATTTTTTTCTTTTAACTTATTAATTAAGCTTGTGAGAAATTAAAATTCAGGGAAATGCCAATGAGGTTCTTTTTGTTTCAGAAGCGAGTCCCTACCTACCCTCACTTGCCATTATAAGTGTCATGTAAGGGTTCAGTCCTCTGTCATTTTCAATACATTGACGGCAGCGAATGCTGATTTTAAAAGCTGGTACCCATCGAATGATGCATCCCTTCAAATGACAGATTCTGAAGGCATTTAACTCTGAACAACAAATCAAACCAAAGACTGTGTCATGAATAATAATAATGTTTGTTATGAAAGACATACATCAAATGCCCTTGCACATATGCAAAAGGAAAACATTAAAATTAACATTTAAACATAGAGACCTTGCTGGAGAATTTGTTAGCACATTCAGTGTATTCAAAATCTAAAAGGAATTAAACAAATTACCAAAGTCCCTTGACTTATACTATTTTGATGTAACTCAATATCCCTGTAGGATCTCTCATTGCTATAGTCAATCCTACATTCCTAACAGGTTTTGGAAGTTTAGAGACCATATCTTTTGTGTAATGGCTATAGATTTGTGACTCTCAAAGGCTATTACTCTTTTCTGTCTTTAGGTATTTTCAGGTTGTTATCTGTATTTTTAGGAGGACTTAAGAGAATGCAGTTGAGGTTGTGATTAATTTGCTGGCTCCCTCCGGAAGAGATGAAAATAAATTACACATACACAAAGAATTGAGTGCAACGTCATTTTTCTTTCCAGAGAGAATGAAGTAGAGCATCATTATTATATATCCCAAATTAATGTTAAAGAAGATATTACTATCAACATATTTCTCCATCATTAGGTAGCCATTTTGATGTTTTCATTTTTAGGGATTTAAGAGCTACAGTATGTTGAGAATTCCTTGGAGATGCATCATTTCATTGCTCAATATTTCCCTATTTGTTTACTTCCAGATCAATTATCTAAATGCTGAAATGAAGATAAAATTTACAACTATTCTTTCTGCCAAGCAAAGAGATTTCCATATTACAAGCAAGATAAGACTTCTTAGAATCCAATTGGCAGAAGTGTAAGATGACATCTTGAACTCTTGTTCTTCACTCTTTGAACAGACCCTTCTACAAAATATTAACAGGGGAGAAAAGGATATTGGCAAAAATAGGCAGCAAGTTGAGCCAAAGGCTTCAGTCAACCTTGGCCCCATCTTCCATATTAGCAAATGTCCCCCCCCACCGCCGCCACTGTGGCTCTCTCCAGGGCCACTGCAAGATCAGAAGGGTGGTGTGTGATTTTGTGGTGGACAGGCCAAGAGGGCACTCCTTTACATACTGTTCTTGAATACGATTTGGGAATCATCTCTAGAACTTTAGGGCAGCTTCAGAAATTAAGAAGTCTATGGCTTTAGTGCCCTTTTCTACCAGCTGGATATTTTGTACCTCAAACATGACCATAGGCATACACAGAATAGAATGGAGCTCTTCCTCCATGAGAATTCTTCTCATTTTACATTCCCAACCCCTCATCCCCCCAACCCTTGTCTCCTTTAGTTTTCCAACTATCATCAAAATATTCACCCAGAAAGGACTGGAAATTCATTTACACAAAAGTAAGAATAACTGATAATGGCTTAAAGGATTCCTTCTCCCAGGGAGATTTTTATGTGAATAGAGCTAAAATAAAATGTTTGCAGTAACCCTCTTATGTAATGCCAGAATTTAATGAACAAGAGAAGAGATTTCTTTTGAGTGAGGTATTGGGAGGTAAGAGAATAACTTTCCAAGCAGAAAGGAACCACTGCTGTTGAAATATCTCTGTTCTGGGGTCAACTGTTTTCAGAGCTAGCTAAATAAATATTGTTTTCTAAACGTATTCAGCAAACTAGCATTTAATCAAGTCATCTAAAAGGTCAACATGAGAAGTCCTGATATTTAAAAGTTTAGGTTCGTTGGGTGTTTTAGCTAAATAAAATTAGCTTTTAAATTATAAAGAAAAACTTCCCCAAGATTTCCT
The DNA here is from genome assembly GCA_004026745.1 of Myrmecophaga tridactyla. Taxonomy (NCBI): domain Eukaryota; kingdom Metazoa; phylum Chordata; class Mammalia; order Pilosa; family Myrmecophagidae; genus Myrmecophaga; species Myrmecophaga tridactyla. The sequence continues at coordinate 123,829 of PVIY010001394.1, read as the reverse complement.
ACAGGTAAAAAGCAGAACTTCATGAGGTCCAACACAAATGTAAAGCATGGTCTTCTGAAGGATTCTGGGGTATAATACAGCAATTAAACATGTAAAATTCATTGTAAAATTATCAATAGCAAGAACCTCATTATATCTTAGCAAGCATAATAAGTCCAGACTGATACCAATGAAGACAATTGGATGATTGAAGAAGCAAGCTATCTTCTTATGAATCACGAGAACTTTCCCCTCAGAATAAGTATGTATACTCCAAAGATACAAACTGCAAACTGATATCTTTACTCAGTTCCAGATTCCACCTTGAAATATGGCTCCATTTGGAATTAATAATATACAACTTCTTTTTGGTATATATAACACACACACACATCCTCTTACTACCAAACTGAAACAGAAAAATATACACACTTCTGCCATTTCATGTATCTTCCAGTAGTTTCTGAATTCTTTGGTCCAGCCTTATGATTCTAAACTTTCATACTGTAATTCCTACTATATGAAGGATCTAACTCTACTTTAGCATTTATAACAAATTTTTTAAAAGTTTTAGATCACTGAAGATCTGTTGACACTGTCTGAGATGAGTTAATTTTTTCAGAGCTAATGACTCAAGGATATTTTGGTTTGAATTGCTCAGGGCTGCATAAGTATTAGTCTGAATACTTTGTGAAACCTTGCCTTCTTCTTCACGTGGTTCTATTGTATCTCAGAACAATGGGCCACCATAAGTTGCTTTTGAGCAAAGTTATAAAGTGGATCAGATTTTGACATTGGCTTCTGGACATTTACAATGCTTCTCCTCATTTCAAAATAATTTATTTGCACAGGTATTCCTGTTTGTAGTCTATAGCTATGTTCTCCAAAGAGTAAAGTCATTTTTTTTTAAATCTATTTCATCATCTGGTTGTCTTATGTTAAGAAGCCAGTGGTTAATTTCTTAGCAAAATCAAATGCCTTTCATCAAGTTAATGATCATCCCCTTTTCAAATACATTTTTCTCAAAGTTGACATTTCCACCTCAGAGTTTTTTAAAATCAAGGCCTTTTCACATTATATGATTGCTTTGAATGATGCTTTCAATTTCCCTTTCTTGGCTGTCCACTCTCCAGAAATACTGACTTCCAAACTCCCACCAGGTAAATAACTCTTTTTTTTTTCAAATTTCAAATATAGTGTCTCCTTCTTCAATCACACATTCATCTGTGTTCGCATTCATGTTTGGTATTTGTCAGCAGCAGTAGAGGAGCACATATGCCCTTTCTTAGTCTCTCTCTCTCTCTCTCTCTCTCTCTCTCTCTCTCTCACTTTCTCTCACCTGTGAGTCACTACAATTTCAGTAGAATCACAATTGAGTTCAGAACCTGTCGCCCACACCTACTGTAAACTAAAGGAACCAGAGACACTTGTAAATGTCAAGTGTGCAGGATGTCCCAAATGGGAGCTGAATAGAAATGTAACCTTAAAGAAGTAAGTCCTTGGATCTGGACAAAGCTTTGAGTATCTGGAGTCCAAAGTTGATTTTCACCATATAGGCATATGATTGGCAGTTTGAGCCACTTCCTTCATTAGAGCATAACTCTCTGCAGCTTCAACTTGGTCCCTGGTTGGCTCTGATCAGTTTGAACAGTCCACAGGACAAACAGCAGGTGATTTTCAAGTTTGTTTCAAGGGTAGCCAACAGAACTATGTGGAAGGGGGCCATCTACTGTCTCAAGTTGTTAGAAAGGTCTTCTTTCCAAAGCTTCTGAAATGTAGCTTCTCTTTTCATAACCATCCAACATGCCATCTTACTTATTATCAACTTTGCTTGGGAAGCAAAGGGTGCAAGGGGGATGTAAAAACCCCACAGGCTTGTATTTGTCCATCATTACAGCCATCATTAGCAGATCTCAGAGTACTGTGCCTAAAAGTACTTTTTGATGTTTGGTAGAGAGGATATCAAACCAGAATAACCTCTAGGCTTTAGCACCTGTTTATCCAGCAAAGTTTCTTTTGTTGTTAGGATTAATTTTGTTACACTCAGGCAGAGAGGAATGCATTTAGACAGATTGGCATGATTGGGGCTAGAGCTCTGACCAAGCCAGCAAGGTGTGAAGAGGAAGGAAGACCAGGGAAGAGGCAAATGGTGAACTCAAGGATTCTAGCTGTATTTCACTCCAGAAAACAGCTCCCAATTATAATTACCCACCTTGTTTTGCAGCTCAAAATAAAACTGGTGTTGCACCAAACCCTACTGGAGCAGCCGTGATTAGAAAGTGCTCCACACCTTGGAGAGCTGAGGAGACATAAGAATCATTTTAAATGCAAATTAAATTGAGGGGGTAGCAGAGGGAACACATAAAAGACAGTAAAACAAAACCTTTCAATTTTCTTAAATTAGCAGTCTAATGTGTTCTAAAGAGCAGTTCCACTCGGATCTCTATTTAGGGGCTGCATTTCATCACAATGTAAAATGCTCAGTGCTCTTGAGTCGAGATGAAGGGAAATTATTCATTTGGACTTGCGGGCTCAGCAGCATAGCACAGCTTCATTTTATGCTCTGCGGTGTCCTGTCGAAAGGGGTCAACAAGTACTGGTGAGTATCTAACTTCAAGACTCTTCCTTTCATTTATCTTTTTGGCTCTCTCTCCATTATAGGGGGATAGCTCCCCAAAGATCTGTTATAATGCATCTTTCAAAATCCTGGGAAATTTTAGACAGCTTTCTAAGCTTCTTCCAGTGACTGATTCACAGAAGGGAAGAGAGTTATTTTCAGCCTAGATGCTGGTGGCTGATCTGTGTATTAATTATAAGAAGGGAATGTTTAACATATGCTAGCTAAAATGAACTTTCCCCACATCACCCCATCTCTGCCCACATTTGGCCAGCAGCAGGGTTAGAATTGGTGTCCCCCAACAATCTCTAGAGAACGTTCCCATTATATTAACTCCTTAATCATTTCATATTCTGTTCTGTTGTTACTGGAAATCAAACTGGGGCTTGGAAATATAAAAATATGTTATGAAATCATAAATCCATTTTTTTTTAATGACGATGACACTACTCTGCATAAGAGATGGGCGGTGGGGAATGGACCTGCGTGACATGTAGATTTTGATGGTTTTCTGCCAAAATTTTACACTGGAGATTGGTGATTTTCTTCCTTCACAGAGGAAGGTACAGAGAGGCCGAGGTTGGCGTCACCTCCGGTTGCTAAGGTAACGAGCTCTGGCCATTTTGTCTGATCAAGGAAGTCCAGTGGACAGTATACATTATTCATCACTGTTCTAATCAAACAATCAACATTTTTCACTTTCACCGGGAATATTTAGAGAGATCAAAGACCCTCTGGCTGAAATTGCTCTTGCTTTTACTGCCGACAGTTAACTCTTGATTTTTTGCAGTAAGTATAATTTGCTGTTGGGGAATCTTTGGGGATTCAAAAGTTTCTTCTTAACAGACTCGGTTTCTTAAATTAAAATGTGCTCTGTTAGAATGAGAAACTAATTGTATTAGCCTTCTGAGTTTGATTTTATTGACTTTGTCTTGTTGATTCTTTCAAAAAAAAAAAAAACATACTTCATTTGTGCAAGTATCAGGGAAATGCTACATAGGCTCAAAGGAAAAACCCAACAGGCTGAATGTTTGTTAATGAAGTGTATTAGGTTCCTGACAGGCTAATGCATGATGATATTATGGGGGATCATTGAAATGCTGAAATAATTGTCGCTGCTCTACAATCCACATTTCTCTCTCAGAAGCAGAGCATGTCAGGTGCAGGCAGATGACTATCCTGTAACACTTTGTAACATATGCAGGAGAGAATTGCTGCAAAGGAAGGAATTCAAGGCATTTCTATAGCAAACATGTCAGCATGTGTCATAAATGCAAGGCATATATGAGTGGAGGCTCTGATTGCCAGGCTATTCTCCCTGCTCCCGGGGAATTCGGAACTCCCCGGATCAATTGAGGATCAAAACTCAGAACGGCTGACATTTAATGATGCCAATTATCAGGCAGACCTTTTGAAAATTAATAGCATGTGAATTCAACGGTATATTTTCTAGGTAATATACAGTAAGGAATGGTATATTATCTCTGTTTAGCCAGGATCTGTTTTTCCTGAGTAGGATATTTTAATTTTAAGGAATATTGGTTAAGTGTTGCATTTTGTCCTATGATATGAAAGCTATGTTGAGGGGTGGCTTTAGAATTGAAAATGCTGTCCAAACAATAAGTTATTATAATGGCTTCTTCTTATTGCAAAATTTCAAACCATATGTAGAGAGAGAGAGGGAGAGAGAGATTTATATGCTTTTAAAAACCTAATATTGTGGATTGTTTTCCTCTTTTGTAGGTGTCCAAGAGAATATTTACTTTGAAAACTAACTCTGTGTTTAGCACATCAAGAGAATGGATTATCCCAAAATGGATTATTTTCTGGATGTCGAGTCTGCTCACAGGCTCTTGGATATTGAGTCAGCTCAAAGATTCTTCTACAGTCAAGGAGCTCAAGGTAATAAAACAAGATAAAGAGAGGGAACTCCTCTCATTTGCATGTTGGTTTTATATTCATGGCGCTGCGCAGGCTTCAGCAGTTTATGCTCTATTCCGGAGATTCAACAATTGGAATTTCTAAGGTGATAACCTCTATCAAACTGTTGCTAGAATTGAGGCAAGTATATATCATAGGTAAATCCAAACTTCTTGAGTGTAGTTAAAAAAAAAAAAAAAAACAAGCCAGGTACCCAGCTTCTGGTATAAATGCCTCTTGAAAAGCTGTTAGTAAAAGATCACCCCCACCCGTCCTCAAACCCTAAGCCTGTGCCTGAAAAAAATCAGGGATGCTTTTCCCCCAGGGAAATGCTGAGCTTGCAGCCACTGTACTTGGTGAGATCTAGGGCAACCTCACCCAGCCGACTAAAATCCAGGCAGATTAGGGGCTCCTGAAGTCAGCTTTGAGCTTCTATACCTGCTTTATCTATTTTTAGATAAATTCAGTGACTTCCCGGGGGAATTAACAGTACACATGGCCGGGGGGGTGGGGGGAAATAAGAAAAGTACCTGGTGTGAAATGTGAAGTGTGGCAGCTATGTGCATTTTTATTACATATTTCTACATGTTCGGTTAAGTCACAGTTTGCTTGCTCTTCTGTTCAACGGTGTATTTAAAATGTTTGCCATCACATCAGAGTAAGGAAAGAAGCTGGAGTGTTTTATGGGAATTCCTGCCTGTTGGGAGATTTTTCTTTTCTTTGTGCATACTTTCTCCTATGCTTAGAATGTTTAGAATGTTCAGCCAAAGCATCCTGAAGATGATCATGTCTCAGATGGTACAGGTTATGCATAGAGGAGAAAATCTCCCTATTTTTAAGTGGAAAAGTGCCTCCTTCTTCTCTGCTTTTATTTTCCAATGCTTGATCCGGTCTTCTTAAAGTCAAGAGGGATTGGACATTATCTGGTTGGTTTCCTTGGGCCTGGCTCAGTGTGGCTATCTGATCTTAAATTAGCAAATGAGATACCATAGCTAATTCTCATCCATCTGGGTTTATGTAGTCAGCATGGCTACCCGGAATCACTTAAAAAGACATGCAAATATCGCTGAAAGCATCAGCCTCCTCGAGGTCTGCAAGTAAACAGATGCTACTGACCCATGTAGAATTGAGGCAGAAAGGAAAAGGGAGCTGAGGCAAGCCTCAACCCCATCACCAGCCTGGAGCTGAAACATCGTTGCATCTGCCTGAGCTGAATCACCCTGGGCAGAGCAGAGAAGGGGAGCAGCAGCCAATTATAGATAATGAAGAGTTCAACTTCCTCTTTCTGTAGGTAAAGGCTGTAGGCTTTGCACTTACAGGGAAGGAAAGCAGGCAGGGTGTGGGAGGCTGAGAGGACTCAAGACAGCCGAGTGATTGTCAGCAGATGGGGCTGGGGGTGGAGTGGTCAGAACTATTGCCATCCATCCCTGCCTGTGGTTTAGGCACCAGAGCTGGAAGGACTAGAAAATGCACTGGAGGTGGAAGCATGAGCCACTGCTGCTTCCTGGTATCACATTTATTTTAAGGTAGTCAGAATGATCCAATCAAAGAGTCTTTGATGCAGGAGTGGTGGTGGTGGGGTGTCCCTAGAAATCCCCAGATTTCCTGAATTAGACATGAGAAGCCAGAAATCCAGGTGTGTGAGACTTAGGAGTTTGCATTTTAAACAAGAACTCCAGTGATTTGTTAGCCAGTGAGCACATCAGTTTGGGGATCCGCATTCCATCCGGTCCAATTTCTCTCCTTCTATCCCAAATAGGAACACTTTCCTCAGCATTAGAGGGTACCCAGTAATTACAGACCCCGGGTTCAAATCCTGAGTCTGCCACTGTGAACAGGAGCAAATTAATGTCTGGGACATTCAATTTCCTCCTCTGCAAAATGGAAACAATAAATTATGCCTAATTTATAAGTTATGAGTATTAATGAGGTATATTTTAAAGTGCTTAAAATACTGCCTGCCACATAGGAAACACTATGCATAAGCAAACCAATAAAATAAACATCCCTGACAAGTAGTCCTCCCTCTTCTGAGATTTCAAAAAGAAGCCATTGCCTTGCAAATTATAAATGTGGCCTGGTAGATGTTTTACTTCCTGTTTCTAACAAAATTAAATTATTTTTAATAAAAAAATAAACAGCAATTCTCTTCTTGTCCCATCAAAAACCTAACTCAGGTGAGAACCTTTTCCTTCCATCCCCTTCCATGAGTGCCATCACGTAGGACATCTCCTTTCACCATCTCTTGGGGCTTGTCTCTGCATTTCACCAGCCTCCTCCATTGCAGCTCCTGTCCATCAGCTCAGACTTTGCAGTTTTCCCCTGGGTGATCAGCATCCAGGCTTTATGAAAAGCTCCAAGCCAGTGAATGGGCAAAGGCCCCAGAGACCCTAGTTTGCACGCCTCCCTTTACAAGCCACATGCACGTGTTTCCGAGTGCATGGCTGAAGACCACAGCTAAGGCTCTGAGGACCGATGGGATAGGGCAGTTCTATGGCCAACTCTTGGAAAAAGCATTTGGGGCAGTTAGGGCTCCAAGCAACCGCTGAATCACATCATCTAGGCAGGTCTCGCTACTGGGCCAGCACGGCCCTGGCACAGAGTGACATGAGTCAGATTGAGTAGCCTTGACACCCTCTTCTAAAGAGAAAGTCTAATTGGGAATCCAGTATGGAGCTGAGTGATTTGGAACTTGAACTTGTTCAGCTAACAAGGGTGTACTATTATTGCATTTTTTGAGTGGTCCATTCACTATGCCACTTCTAAAGGGGAAGGCAAGAGAATCGAGTTTCTCTCTCTGAATTCCACATTACCACTGACATCAATTTATTGGTAAATCCATGTACTTCTCAGAAAACAGCACGTTATTTATTAATCACATGCAAAATGTTTATCCAATGCAACAATACCAGAATTACAATAATGTTTTTTCACCCCCTTGTAGTTTGTTTTTCTTTTTCCCCCTGGAGCATGGTGAAAGCCTGCCCCCTAAGTAGAGGAAATTTTTAGCTAAAGCAAGAGGACTGCAGCAGTGTGAGAAGGAAAAAAGCAATCTAGCATGCATGAGACAGGCCCCTCTGGAAGTCCCAGGGATTTTCGAAGGTCAGCCGTCTCTCCACTAAATAAAGCAGCTTGTTAGTTCCTCCCTTCTCCATTTTCCTTGGTTTGACCCCGAGGTGGGGAAGATCAGCCTGCCTCTCTGGGGATCCTGCATTAGAAAGCATAAGGTGTTGCGCAGTGCAGAAAAACAGCCCAGGCTCATCCTTTTCCATCTTTGTGTCAGTGGAGGATGCCCTCCCAGTTATGTCCCTGAGTGCTTTGTCAACACTAAATCCTTCTAACGCAGAAGGGTGCCGATCCCCTTTCGTTCACAAGGAAAATCCTCTACCAGGAGGCACACATGGGTTCAAAGGTCAGTCCTCTTGCCATCACACAATTTGAGTTCCTGACAATGGCGCACTCAACTTTAGACTCTGTGATTTTGTACTGAGCCATTGAACAGAGAGAGAAACGTGTGTTTTAACAAATCAGAACATTAGCATGGTGAAATCTTCAGGTTGAAATAGACATTATGGGTTCTCTTGAATTCCTCCCTAGGATCCACGAGGGCAGGCCCAACGAGCCCCTGGGTTTTTCTGACAAGCTCTGAAGTTTGAGAACCACTGTCATGGATCATGTCAACACTGGCTACACAGAGTGGGGCTAGAACCCACAGCACCCCACATCACCTAAGAGCTTGCTGCCGATGCAGGATTTCAGGCCCCACCCCAGGCCCAAGAGATTCAGAATCTGAATTTTAATAAGACCCCTGGGTAATTTATATTAAAGTTCCAGAAACCATGATCTAACCCAGTGCACATTAGAGACACCTGGAGATCATTTAGGAGCCCAAGGCTGGAATGCCCCCAATTAAATCAGCTCTCTGGGATGAGCCACACACAAAGGAATTTTTTTCCAACTCCTATCAAGGTTATTCAGGTGTGTGATCAGGGCCGAGAACTACAGAATCTCTTATGTTATAGAAAAAGACATTTTAACACTTCGAGCGCCTGCTCTTGCCTGCCTGTCTCCAACTAGGTCTTCCCCCTTTAAGTGACTCTGACCATTGGGAGGGATGCAGATGGACTTTTCAAAAAAGGACTGGGTGTCGGCGCTTCACGCTTCCTGTTCACTGTATCCATTAATCCTCAAAGAAGCCTTGGGAAATAGGAATATGCCCATTTTACAGATGGGAAAACTGAATGTGGATGAAGTGAACTTTCCTTGAAAAAAGGCTGTACATTTAGGTAGCAGCAGAGCCAGGATTTGAATTCAAGTGTGTCCGACTCTCTTAGCTTCCTGGGACATCCTGCCATAACAAAGTACCGCACCCTCGGTGGCTTAAAACAACACAAATGTATCATCTCATAGTTCTAGAAGCTAGATGTCCGGAATGAAGGGTCGGCAGTGCTGTGCTTCCTCTGAAGTCTGGAGGGTTCTCATAGTGGCTTGTTGCAATCCATGGTGTGCTTTGGCTGGTGGCATGACTCAGACTCTGCCTCCAGCACATGACCGTGATTTCCCTCTCTCTGTCTCTTATTGACTGTGCCTGAATTTCCTCTCCTCATAAGGATACCAGTCATATTGGATTAAGGCCACTCTCATCCATTTTGGCCTCATCTTAACTAATAACATCTTTAAAGATCCTATTTCCAAAAAGGATTACCTTCACAAGACTGGGGTTAGGGCTGGAACATCTCTTCCTGGAGGGCACAATTCAATCCATAGCAGACTCCAAAGCCCAAGTTCTTTGTCTTAATTAAGTACATTATACTGCTTCCTGGGCAGAGACAACTTCTCAGCCAGTTAGGTTGATAAAATCAACCCTGCTCGTAGCATGAGTCACCAAATCACACTTGCAAAGATGGTGAAGGTGAGGCTCAGAGAGGTTCAGCTACCTGCCTGAATCACACAGCTTGTTCCCAGAGGGTGGAGACTAGAACCAGCCCTTTGCACAGCACTAGGTTTCTTTTCTCAAAGACCATCAATATCCTTGGACATTTATATTATCTTCAAAAGGGAAAATGCATGAAAAGGAAGCAAAGGAGGCAATTGAGTAAAGTCACTCGGCAGTCCGATTTATGACTGTTGCTCACAATTTCCACTCTTTTATCATTTTAAATAACTCTTGGCATTTAAACCAGGTGCTGTAGTCATTGTTACTTCATCATAAAGCACCTTTTCTGTCTTCTACATTGTCTTGTTCAACAAAGGGAAATGACAGTTTCGACAACTGATGAATGTCAGAACAGCAGAGTCTCTTCAAGTTCTTATTGGCAATAGGGGGAATTCAACTAAACTCGTTCTCTCATCCATTTCTCCCTGAACCCCTTCCCACCTCCACCCTTTGCTCACCCTGTGAAATCTGTCAGAACAGTTGGCTTTTGTATCTTTAACTTCACGTTGATGTTAAGTATATTCTAAACCTCTGGGACTTCTTAACCGTGGCCCCAAGAGACAAAGGCAGTTGGTAGCACTCAATTAACTGCAAATTGTTGACAATTGTTACCAGCACAGAATGTGCTTAAAGCAAGATCCAGCCCAAATGTCACCTCCTCTGTGAAGCAGACTTTTCCAGGCCTTTCTCCCATGGTCTCTTATTTATGCCTGTATTATAGCAATTTTCACATTGTGTTATCAGCCTCCACCTCTTGTATTCCCCCGCCAAAGACAGCTTCACCTCTCTAAGCCTCAGGTTCCTTATCAAAATATGTATACCAGCACCAAATCATAGGGTTTTTTGAAAATTAAAATGAGGTAGCCTGATAAAGTATTCAGTATATTATCTGTCATTATTGATTAGTTATGGATCATTGATTAGTTATGGATTTTTAATTAGTGTTTTATTATTACTTAGATGTCTGTTACCTAACTCAATCATGAACATCTCCTGAAATACTGTTTTCTTGGTGCCTAATATTGTATATGGCATAAAGTACAAATATTAGGACTTATTAAATGTCTCTCTTGAACTAAAGGAATGAAAATGCTTAAATCTGCATTAAAAGAGACTTGGGATTCAGGGAAGAGAAATTTTGAAGATTCTAGCTTTGGAAAAATAAAGCCTTCTAAGACCTTTAAAAGAACCAAAATTTCTAGTTGAAAATGGAGATTCTGCATAAAGCTGAAAGGAAGGACATATAAAAATAATGTTCAAATGTGCAATGTCGGAAATGGGAGTGAGTCAACTCTGCATCTCCTATAAAACAAGAACTTTAAAAATCAAAAAGAAAAAGAAAATAGAACAGGAGGGATTCATGTGTACCACTGAGGAAGATTAACCCTTTTCTTAGAAGGGCTTTTTAATATGCACTAGTCTGTAATGATTGAGTTTTCATTCTGTCTGAAAGTAGAGTTATGAAATAGGGGACCACTCGACCTTTACTGTGATGAGCTCAATTGAGAGCAATTAAAAAACAGTTCCATGTTCTGGAAAGGAGCCCTGAGCAGGACCTTAAATTGAGAGCCCTCTGCTCCTCCTTCTTTCGATTTTTATTGCCTAATCCAGTCCTTTATGCATTTTGGCTAATTCTGAAACCAGCTACCATTAATATTTCTGCTTCTGAGCAGACGCAGTGGAAAATGCATTTAGGTACCCAGTGAAGCCACTCCCTGGAAACATGCAGTTTAAGAACTGCCAACTTGACCTTGGTGTTTCTAGGAGTCTTGCTTTGCTGGTGTAAGATCATCTTCATTCTCTGGCCCCATGAGACCTTCATGTCACGGCGTCAGGTGTAGCTCATTTCTGGACCCACAGGTCTAATTTGTTCTATAAAGACCGAGATAGGATCAGTGAGTACAGGGCAACCTAATCCCCATTTGGGGTATAATTACCAATTAGATTATAACCTTTTCCATTTATCAGTCTAATACCACCTGCCCCTCAGAGTCCTGCCGCCCAAGGACCAGCACAGCAAATCCACCCCATCTTCTCTGTCCCCTCATGGTGTTGCTCTTGATTTCTGTGGTCTGTACTCCCAGCAGTTTGCATACAATCACTCCATTTCAGACCGACGGCTCTGAGAAGTGTTTCAGATGACACTGTCCACATAAACTGCCTGTGTAATTTCCAACCTTGGTTTTTTTTTGTATCGTTTCATTTTTTTTTTAGTACTGGAACCATCATCCTCAACAAATACCTGCTTCTTTTCCTCTTAATTTTAGCCAGGAAGCTGCATGCTGCACTTCACTCATGGATGAAAAGCTAAACTACCAGGCCTGTCTTTCCAACCTCCTACACACTCCCCTTGAGACCTCTAATTATTCACACCCAGGCTGCCCAAGCCAGTACTTAATAAGGGAACATTATGTGTGAAGGGAAAAATGACAGCAGATCTAGAGAAGAAATACTGTGGAGGCAGCTTGTGGGCCGATTCCATAGATGCACACATGAGCATGAAATCCAATCCTCCATTTCCAGATGATGCCCTCAACACAGGAAAATCCTCTGTGCATAAAGCAGTATTCTTGGTGCCTATAATTTACCCGAATACATGCCCTTGAATGCTGTTTGTGCCTTTGCCCCCAGCGAGCATCTGCTTTGCTAAGTATTGATCCAGGGCTCTTAAGTAGGGCATGAGGACAAGAGCAAGAGAGAGAGATGAGAGGATGAGAGACAAAGAAGAAAAAACTGACATGAAAATACAATGAAGTACAGGTGGTTCAGTGGTAGAATGCTCATCTTCCCTGCGGGAGACCCGGGTTCGATTCCCGGACCATGCACCTCCACCCCCTCAAAAAAAAAAACAATGAAATAATTACAATCAATTAAGAACTCTTACTCTCACCCAGACGTGTGGGAGTGGATTAAAGATGCAGCCCCCACACAGCCAGCATCAAGGGTGACCTAATTAGCATAACCATTCCCAGGTGCTTGGGAAAGAATTCTCACTTGTCATTTGTCCAAACAAATGTTTTCTCAAAAAATTTTCAGTACCATCTTCTGTGTGTGAGCTGGCGGCAGCAGCAAAGACAAGAGCCTGCCATATCAAAATCAGCTCGTGGCTAGAACCATTTTAAATATTTTTAAGCATTTCCATAAGGAAATCAGACACACATACTCATATAAAACCAGCAAACTAATATTGGTGTTCTACTTACTCTTCTTAGAAAAAGAGAGATCATCGTAGAGATTTATGTACCTTTATCTCCAACTAGGGAAGCAAGACAAGGACAATATTGAAGCCTTTGGGGGGGAGAAATGAACCCCACACACAATTTTTATCTATTTATATTTTTACTTTCAGTCCATTTTAGTGAAAGCTACATTTGTAGTTTTACAAAGTAACAATTATGGAATATATACTATTTGGGGGATAAATGAAATATTTCCCAACATTGGGTACAAAATCTACCTGTGCTTTAGGGCTTATATTTTGGAGCCAAATATATCTGAGTTCAAATTATGACTAATACTTCCTAGCTTGTGACATTAAGTAAGTTATTTCATTCTCTCTGTTCTTCATTTTTTCCTTTTTTTGGGTACAAATGATAATAATTGATTAATAGTAAGTGTTCTTACCTCATAGAGTTTTATCAGAGATTAAATGAAACAAAATAGTCTTTCACAAACTATGGTATAATATGATGGTTTGGGGTAACAAATGGACTCTTTTAATATTTTATGTTTTATTTTGTGTTAGAAAAATGGAAAAAAATTAATTGACAAATAAAGATTTATGATCAGAACTCCTGGACTACTACTTAGAACAAGAGAAAAAAAGCAAGCTGAGTAAAATTCATTTAAGAAAAACATTAGGTAAGGAATAGTGTAGAAAGCACTTAGATGTAGCAAAATATCACCAAAGTGATATAGGAATGGCTAAAGCCTGGAAGCACGGAACAAATAAATATAAACACTTAGCAAAATGTCCATCACATGATATGCATTTAATAAATTCGAGCTCTTATGTTAAGTGTGCTTTAATTTTGCCTTAGATGATAGGGCCTCAGCTTCTCCAAGATAAAATACCCTACCCACCACCCCTGCCCTCTCTCACCTTCTCTAGTAACATTCATTCCGAATTCAACTTTGTAAGCCCTTTAGAGATGTGCAGCAGTTTTAAAACACAAGAACAAAAGAAAGCAACAAATCTGTGATTTTTTAAAAATAAAACTACTACCAAATTCTGAAAGTATTCTCTTCATAGTTCTACTTTTGTGTATTTTCTTTCTTAAGACCTTCTTGACATGTTAGCCAAACTACTGATTTCCTTTGAATTTATAGCAAACTCTAGTTTATGAGAATATGGTTTTCAAGTGGTGATTTAAATGAGTTAACATGTACCTAGAAAGGAAGAACTAGATTTTAGAGATTACATTTTTTTAGAATTAGATGCCAGGTATTTCTGACTTGGCAATTTTCACAATACCATGCTTTCTTAAGGAGACAAAGTAAAGAAATGAAGAGAAATATGGAAAGCAAAGTCAGAGATCCCTGGAATCTAATTCTAACTTAACCATTTAACAGCCATGTGACTGGCTGTACAAATGGCTGAAGCTCTATAAGCCTTTGTTTCCCCATTTACAAAATGATGAAGCTTGCAATATTACTCCGAGGGTAAAATAACATAAAGTATCTAGAAGTTGCTGGCTCAATGCATATTTGCTTAAGGATTAAATAAATTGCCACATAAGGAAAAAGAAAGAAAATTGAGAGTGACTGTTCTGTGTCTTGAAGAAGCTTACACACAAAGCAAAGTACTCTCATGGAAAGAGGAACAGTTTCTAAGAGGGGCAAACAAAGAGTTCAGAGAATTGTTGGTGGAAGAGGTGATGCCTAAGCTTCATCCTGGAATTAGCACAAAAGTGGTGCATTCCTTGCTGGAAGAGTGAGCACTGTAGATATTTCCATAAGTAGCTCAGTATGACTGGATCATAAAGTGCAAGAAGGTGAAAGTGATACCTGAGATTAGAGAGAAAGGTAAGGTTCAAAGAAAGAGACCTTGAGCCCCAGGTCAAGGAACTTGGAACTTATTCTTAGGCAATATAGAGCTTTTGAAGAATTAGTAAAGCTGAAAGAGACCACAAAGAACTTCTAGACCAGTTGATCCCAAAACTAGTGGCATCACAAAAACATGCATTCTAGAGTCCCTTCCTAGGAATCTTGATCTATGGGAGTGAGGTATGGGAATCTGGAATTTTTATCTTGTTAGGGGTTATTTTGTTTTGTTTTTATGCCTCCCATGTTTTGATGTAAATGATGTAAGGCTTGGAATTCGAGACAAATTGTTTAGTTCAATTCTTTACTTTTATAGATGAGGAAAGTAGAACCCAGAGAGGTGAACTAACAAAAGGCCATGCAAATCTAAGACTTGATTCATTCACAATTTATCATTTGTTAAACACCTATCACATGCTGAAGATTCAAACTCAAAATTGGCAAATCCGTTGGCCTCGAGGAGTTAACCATAGAATGTGGGACAGATAATTAAGCCAGTGACTACAATGCCAAGTGATAAATGCTGGGAGAATGGCCATACAAGGAGTTTTGCAAGCACACATGAGGGCATGTAAATCATATGAAAATATGGGTGTGTTTGTGCATGTGTGAAGTGTCCATGTGTGCTAGATAGAGAGATGTTCTTCCAAGTTGGCTTCCATGATGAGATGAGAACTAACCTGTGTTTGAGTTGGATTTAGGGAAGAGACTAAATGAACCTTCCGGGCAGTGTGAAATGGCATGTAATGGGGTATGGGAAGTAGGGGAACAGTACATGTTACACCATGTCTAGAATGAGGGGTAGTTTATAGATAGAGGGAATGACAAGAGAAGAGACTAGAATTGTAGTCAGAAGCCAAAATATGCATGGCTTTGTATGCTAAACTAAAGAATCCTAAACCTGATACTGAACCCACTAAAGAGTATAATACAAAGATGTTTTCATAAAGATCACATATATGGAGGACAGATTGGCGGGAATAAGACTAGAAGCAAGAAACCATTAGGAGACTACTGCAACATCCATGCAAGAAGCAGACACTTTGAACAAGTATGTGATATGTGGTGACAGGGTGAGTGCACAGAAAGTGAAAGAAGGATGTTTCAAATTATCCCAGGTGTTATACTTGGATCCAATGGATGGATGATGAAGCCATTCACTATGAGAGGGAATATATGAAGAGAATCAAGACTGGAAAGGGAAAAATTAAAGATAAATTCAACTTAGGACATATTACCAGTAAGGAATAAGTTATATGGGTCTAAAGCCTGCTATAGAGATCTTGGAAAACCACCTAAAATATTCTATGTGCCTAGGTAATCCCTAGAACAATTTCACTAATATGTTTTATATCTGCCTTTCAATATGTGGTTCCACTGGGCCTTTAATTTTCCTTTCCTATTATTCAGAAGATTGGGAAATTGTTTAAGGGAAACATTCATTTTCTAAATTAAAAGTTTTTGCTATGAATTCAATATTTTCTCAATAGCAGTAGTTCTTAACATTAATAGTCAATGGGAAATATTTACATGAAGCAAACATTTGAAATTGCCAACATTATTTCAAATTCTGGCTTGTGTTTTCATAAGAAGCAAAAGCCTGAGTTAAAATTTATAAAGCCTTTTAAAGAAAACAAGTTTTAAAATAAACCCCATGGCAGCCCGCACACTTTATAAAACTATAGCTTGTCACAGAATGTCGTCGAAGGAAGGAGAAAAAAAAAAGATTCAGCTATAGCGGGTTAAAAATAGACCTTACTTTTCTTTTGAACCTACGCAGTAAGATCTTCTGTTCATTTAGTTGATTATGCACTGTTTGGTGACTAAATTTGATAGGCGTCAGGCAGAGAAAAAACTACTTGGCTTAGCCCAATTTAATCCTTCCTCTGGAAAGCAAGACCACCCTGCAAAACTGAGTTTTACATTAGCTCATATCCTGTGCTAGCTCAATAATCTGAATATACACACAGGAGTTACAAAAGAAAGGGAGAGGGAAAAGGGGAATCATGTTTTATGGGTCAAGGGCTTTGTATCGATTGTCTGATTTAATCCTTGAAAAGGACATTTGTAAAGAAGTTGTTATTATCCCCATTTTACAGATGAGGTAGTCCCCATGTCCAGTAATTAAGTAGCATACTTGAGGTCACACAGCTATAAGCAATGGAGCCAGAATGATCATTCAAATCCTTTTGGCTCTTCCTACTAAATCTTGTTATACTGGTGACTCTGGCCATCCTAGGAATGATTCTCATGAGCAGGTATGTAGGGGTATGCAGGTGTCCCTGCATTTCCACACATTTAAGGATTGACTGCCAGCCACAGTGTTCTGAGATATAAATTTGGCAATAAAGTTGTTTTATGTAATGAAAGTCTTAAGTTCGGCTTCTTAAAGGGATTTTTTACCTCTTGGGAAAATATCACCATGAAATATCACAATTCAGCATCTGTCCCTTGGGCTGAATTGCAGAGTATGTCATTGGCTTATAATTTCCAGGGCGTGGGAGCAACGTGCCCAAGCCCCCCTGGAAACTTCCTAATATACTCATAACTCATTTTTCCGTCTCTCAACCAAGATAACACATAGTAACTATAGACAGTCTTGAAAGCATAGACAAACAACAAACTGAACTCAACCAACCCCATCATCTAAAAATAAGTATGCTTTACAACTTGGTAAATAATCCTATATTATTTCTAAACACTTGGGCAACACAATCACCTTTTATTATTTTTTTAAGCCTAAGCTCCTTAGATCTATTGCCTTTAATTTTATTTGTCTTAATTTAAAAAATTAATTAATTCTTCATATGGTGGGGTAGTTGATTCTAATCAATGTATGAAATAATCAGGCACAGTCTGTGCTGAGAGAAGCCATTCATACTTTGTTTTTGCCCAAAGCGTAACTTTGCCAGCTGGGTTAATGTTCCTGGATCTGGTCTTCATTATTTACTAGACAGAGACTCTGACTAATAGCCTGTGATCTCATCACTGTCATCAGCCCATCTGTAGACACAACAGCATGCAAATAAAAATCTACCTAACCTATATTTGGTGGGTCTGCCCTCTTAGAATCATATATTTTGGAAATTATTGAGTTTGCTCCCTTCCACCAACACAATATGCTTTTATTCTTATTACACACAGATGCAGCACTTCATTACAGAACAAGGGCCAGTTTTTCTTATGTTTAATTTAGTATAATTCCTACAATAATAGAGCAAGGGAACTGTAAGGAACTTAATCCAATCACCCCGTTTTACAGGTGAGAAAACTGAGGCTCAGGAAAGAAAGGAGAAGCAAAATATTATTTAATGAATACTTAAATGTGCCACAAGCTATATCTCATTCAAAACCACAAATTTTTTGCCCCCAATTTTGCTGGAAATTAAAGCTCAGAATATAAAAGGACTGACCTAAAATCACACAATTATGAAGAGTTGGAGCCAGGACCCGCAGGATTCTTTCTGATTTCACAGCTTTCCCCTACAACACTTGAAATTGCCAACATTATTTCACATCCTCTCCTTTATGGAGAGAGGTGACTTATCTAAACCTGGCAGCTAGATGTTGACAGAGCAGGAACTAGAACACAGTCTCCTTGGGTCTAGTTCTAGACTGAGGATATATCCTGCACCCTGTTGTTTTGTTACAGTGTGGTTCAAATGGATTCAAGCTCATTTTGCAAGTGACCAAGCCCAGCAGTTTGCCACACTAGACAGAGTCTGTGTCTAGTGTGGCGTATATAAATATGCCATAGTATATGTTCACCTTCTGTACACCTAATAGGAATTAGAAATATGTAGACTTCAAATTTTATCTTCAACTATAGTAACTATACTGAAAATTAACCAGGTAGAAAATGCAAAATTAAAATTACAAGGCTCAATATTATTACCTGTTGTATCAAGCAAGATTGGAAAAGTGACTTGTATATCTCAACAGGCATGTTCAACATTTAAATAATGGAAAGCTGTTTGGGTTTATGTCCAACTAACTCAGTTCAACATAGAAGCCTGAAACACATTTCCCTGTTCTCCATCAGGCATGCTTTAGCAGCCAGCCCCCAGCTGCTCTACACAGTGTCTACTTTAAGAAACTGGAAGGAAAGAAGGCAGTGAACATTTGCTGTCCGCCTACTATTTGTCAGGCTCTGTGTTAGGTGTTTTGCATTTATTATATAATGTGTAATCCTCTCAAATCCCGATGAGAGAGTTTATTTCATTTCTAGTTTGCATATGAGGAAACTAGTCTCAGAGAGCTAGTTAACTGTTTTCCAAGGTCTAATAAGTATTACCCTTGGCAATAGCACAAGGTTTAATTTTCCAGCCACAGCCTTATTTGGAGCTTGCTAGTAATAATAGTTTTAAAATAATAAATGCTTATTGGGAATTCCCATTGCAAAATATGTTACATGCGTTGTGTATTTTAATCTGCATAGCAAACCTAAAAGGTAGGTGCTATATTAATCCAATTTTATAGGTGAAGAAATTGATGTACAAGAGTTAATATACTTGCAGGAAATCATACAACCAGGAAGTATGAAGTTTAGATACACACTTACTCAGAGACTGTGCTGTAAACTTTTACTTCATTTTATCCAGAAGGAAAATAAAATTCACATTATTTGGTTTGTCTATGCATACACAGTGAAAAGTACAAAGTGCCACGAGGTGGAATGAAATAAAGAAGGAGGAAGAGATTGCATTCTGGTAACGGTGTGGGTGTGGGGATGGGACTAAAAGTATTCCAGTCATAGAAGATGAACAGAGTTTGGTCATGCAAACATGGGGAGGAGGAAAAGAAAAGTTTTCCAGTGGAAAGATTATCCTGTCAGTCACTTAATGATATTTTGCAATTTTTTTTTGTTCTTCTCTGTTTTGTAATTTGCAAATTGATCCATCATACTCATTAAATTTGGGCTTTCTGATAAACATAGATGGTATCTGTAGCATTCAAGATTGATGCCCTATGACCACTGTAAACCCATATGTATTACTTATCTGTTGCTGCATATCAAAGTACCCCAAACTTAGTGGCTCAGATCTCAGATATTCATTATCTCACAGTTTCTATGGGTCATGAAGTTAGGAGTGGTTTAGCTGGGTGGTTCTGGGTTGACAGTCAGGATGCTAGCTTGGACCAGGCTTGGAAGGCTTGACTGGGCATGGAGGATCCACTTCCAGTATGGCTATTGACAGCTGGTTTCAGTTCCTCCCCACACGGACTTCTCTATAGACTGCTTGAGGGACCTCACAGCATGGCAGCTGGCTTCCCCCAGAGCAAGGAATCCAAAGAAAGAGCAAGGCAGAAGCCACGATGGATTTCATGCCCTAGCTTCAGATGTGATATACAATTGTTTCTGCCATATCTTAGTGGTCACAGTCCTGATTCCATGTGGGAAGACGTGAACACCAGGAGTTGGGGACCATTTGGGGACCATTTTGGAGGCTGGCTACCATGATGCATAAGCCTCCACGGGAGCAGAAAATTTCGAAAGAGAGAGTGTGCATGACTCCTATCCATAAAGAGGTTTTTGTCAATATGTTACATGTCACTAAGTGGTTTTTAAATTAGATACAATTTTGTATAGACCAAAACTTTAGATCCTATGGGAGAGAAACCACCAAACCATGCTAGGGTAGATATTGAATAGTCTTGTGTCCATCGTTATATAAGCATCTATTCAAGGAAAACTAGGTATTCAGCCGTTAAAGGAAGAATTGGAGCAAAGTTGATGTTAGGTGCATGTAAACAAGACTGACCTGATTGCCCAGGCTAGAAACTGTCTCTTTGGGAAGTTGTCTACTTTTGGGTAAGGCTGGATAAGTTGTGTACTTCACAATTCCACAATTCTGTTCACATTGACTAAGATGTAAATAATGCATCCCTCAAGTTATGCAACACAAAGGACCTGAATTGAGGCCCGTAGGAATACTGTGGAGCTAGCATCCTGGGTAAAAACAAAGCAGCTACCCCCTCTCTATCTGAGATTCCACAAAGGTTTCATGCACTAAGTTTATTTTACAGAAACCTGTAACCTCCAGATGGTTCCTACGCCAGATAATAAGTCCTGAAATGCAGAGGAAACAGCCTCTCCAAGAATATCACCTAGTTTCATCCCCCATCCTATATTGTCAACACCCCTTTTTCAACATGAAAAAGTTAGAATGGGCATAGGCCAAATATCTCTAAAGATTGGGGGAAGGAAGAGTTATAACAGAGAAGACGGGATTTAAGAAATGAGTATGACTTCTGAATCATAACATTCATATTTCTTTTAGTCTCCAGTGTCTTGGAGCAGCTAAAAGGAAAAACCTGAAATTGTGGCACTGTAACCCATACGAACTTTGAAATCTGTCCTATAACTCCTTGTTAAGATGTACTTTGAAATTTATTGCTTTTTTGTATATATATTCTATTTCACAATTAGAAACATTCTTAAAAAATCAGAACTTTGTAGAGTGTACAGCTCCCTTAATTACAACTTTAAACAAAGAGATCTAAGATTTACAAATAACAATTCCTCAGATTCTCTAGCAAAGCATGCATATATATAGAAAAGAAAAAATGTCCCAGGATCTGTATACTAAATTTAGTGTGATACAAAAGTTCAAAACCTTTTTGATATATTTTGTTAAACCTATTTAAGATATGCAAGCTGGGCAGGCCACGGTGGCACAGTGGCAGAATTCTCGCATGCCATGCCAGAGACCCAGGTTCGATTCCCAGTGCCTGCCCATGTAATAATAAAAAAAATTTAAAAAAAAAAGATAGGCAAGTTACTATTGTAGTTTTGTTGGGTTGACATAACAGTTCATAATATTCATCTTCATCATTTAAATTTTGTATTTTCTACTTGAATGATTTTCATTATAGTCACTGTTATTATGACATTGTACAGGGTTTAATTTTGAGTTATAAAAGTTTTTAGATGTCTAACTCATGGTAGATATGCAAAATAGTGACATTTGTCTTAGTTCTATGACCCAAATTTTTAATCTGCTTAACTCTACCATGACAGATGACAGAATCCATTTTGTTTTCTAACAAGAATCAAAGACCTCCAGACAAATCCAGGACACGTCACCATTGACGTCAATGTTGTATTTGTCCAGAGCCTGTGAGGATACCTGACGATGATGATTTTTTTGAAATATTTAAAGCAAAGATGGGGCATCATTTGTAACCCTTGGAAACTCTCCTAAATAGAAAGGAATCAAGATTTTTTTACTCAGATTTTTAAAAACTTTTATTGGAAATAATTTAAAATTTGCAGAAAATTTGCAAAAATAAGAGCTCAAAGAATACCTATGTACATTTTACTCACCCATGATGACATTTTACTCCATTTTCTTTATCATTTGCTCTCTGTATCTATATCTAGAGAGAGAGAGAGAGAGAGAGAGAGAAAAGGAAGTTGCCAAGCAAGACAGAGGAAGGGAGAGAGAATATATATGCATGAGGTGTGTGTATGTGCGTGTATTTTTTTCTGGCCATCATGACCATTCATCCCTAATTCTTTAGTGTGCATTTCCTATGAATAGGGATATTCTGTCCCATAACCACAGCACAGTTACTAACTGCAGTAAATTTAACAATGATATTTTAATTTAATCTGCTCTTTTCATTTCAGTTCTGTCAGTTGACCCAATAATGTCTTTTATAGCATTTCCCCTCTAGGCAGGATGTAATTTAGGGTCAGTTTAACCTAAAGTCAGGGTCTGTACTACAGAGTCCAGTCTAGGGTCAGATATCTTTCACTGTCTTATCTTTGAAACATTTCCATATCTTTAAGTTGTCTTTTAGGACATTGACATATTTTAAAAATACAGCACACACACACCCCTTTTTTAGAAAAATAAACTATTCCCAATTTGGGGTTTGTTTAAAATTTCCTCAAGATTAGACTCAGGTTATTCATTCTAGACTAGGCTACTGCAAAGGTAATATTAGGTCTTTCTCTAGGGATCACCTCACTGTCCCTCACTGGGCAATTTTACAGTTTTGATTGCCCAGTCAGGGTGTTGTCCAATTTCTTCCTTGAAACTAATGAGTGATCTGTGGGGAGAGACTTTAAGACCATGAAAAATCCCACTCTTCATCAAAATCTCCCCCTGAGTTTGGCATAGTTGATTCTTGCTTGATCCAGTCTTTATTCTGATGCTTGTGAAATAATAATTTTCCTCTCTAATATGCCCTTCCCATTGACCTGTCAACTCTCAACTTTCTGCCATAAGCAAAAGCCCTCCCTCCTTTGGCCTGCATTTGATGGTTTATTCTTTTACTTATCCATTTAGTATCAGTATGGACTCATGAATTCCTATTTTAATAGTTTATCATTCTTTAATGGATTTAATTGTTTTTGTGCTTAAATTGTCCCAGATTTGGCCAGTGTTTGCCTCTTCACACTGGCTCCTGTATTCTTGTGACATGCTCCCTTCATTTTGGGGGGTACTGCCTTACTTGTTAATTAGAACCCCCACTGTCATCATTTATTCCTTATTCATACACTTCTAATACAGTTATTTGTTGTTTTTAATGCACTCAAGTTTATGGGAGATCATGGCCATAAAGGATAGATGGCAGCTAAGTAAAGGTTGGACAGAAAAAAACCTACAGAATTTTAGCATAATGGAATATTTTACATTTACAAATGTGGCCCAAATGATTAAGAAATTATTTTAATTGTATTATGTGGCTTATTAACCACATTTTCAGTACTTAATGACAATAATTCTCAAGTTTATTTGTGCATCTTAATAACATGGGAGTTTTATCTAAATTTATTTTTAGTGACGTATAACACTGTTGAATGATGTGCACAAATATGAAATATACAACTTGATGAATTTTTAGAAAAGTAAATCACCTTTTTTATAAAGGTGTAACCTCCATCTATGCCAATATACAGAATATTTCCCACCCCCAAATGGTTCCTTTGTGCCCCTGCAAGGCAAGTTCTCTCCAATCTGATGTGCTGTCACTGTACATTATCTTTACTTGTTCTTGGACTTCATATAAATGGAATCATGCAATATATACTCTTTGCGATCTGACTTCTTTTGCCCAATATTTGTTTACCAGATTCTTCCATGTTATTGCTTGCAGTGGTAGTTTGTTGTTTTTTCATTTTTATGTGGTTTTACACTGTATAAAGATATCACAATTATTTGTATACATCTTCTTGTTGATGGACAAAGAGTTGTTAAGAGTTTGGGGGTGTATGAGTAAAACTCCTATGAACATGCTTGTCTGAGTCTTTGTGTGTGTGTGTGTTGTGTGTGGAATTGCTAAGTCATGGGGTATATGTATGTTTACATATATTTAGGTATACTATATGTATATGTAAACATACATAAACAATTTTCCTAATTGGTTTAACCAGTTCATATTCCCACCAACAGTGTGAAAGCCCCAATTCATCTACATTCTCACCAGTAATTGGCTTTGAATGATTTTTGAATTTTATCCAGATTGCTGGATACGTAATGATATCTCATTGAGATTTTAACTTGAATTTATCCATAACTAATGATGCTGAGTGCTTTTTTTAAAAATTGGGTTTAGTTGTCAGGTTTTTTGTTGTTGTTAACACCTAAGACAACAACAACAAGAAAAAACAACTAAACCCAAATTTAAAAAAATGGGCAAAAGACTTGAACAAGCACTTCACAAAAAGAGAATTTCCAAGTGTCCAATAAGCATATGCACAGATGCTCCGCATCATTAGTTACAGATCCTTTGTCATATAGATTGAAAATATCTATTCCCTTTATACTCTCTTAATGATATCTTTATTTTCACTGCAAGTAGTTTGCTTCCTCTAAGTTGTTGAATACAACTTAGAGTGTAAAGATATATGTAATATTCCCCTATTATCCTTCTAATGGCTGTAAGAGCTGTGGAATCTGTCTTTGCTTTTTCTATCTCTGTCGTTCCTGCTTGAGGTTAATCAATTTTATTGATTTTTTTTTAGTAACCACCTTTTTGTTTCACTGATTTTTTAATTTTCCTTCTTTCAATTTCATTGATTTCTGTTTTTATCTTTAATATTTATTTCCCTCTGCTTGCTTTGAATTGACTTTTCTCTTCTTTTTTTTTTAGGATCTTGAGATAGGAATTTAGATTATTCATGTAAGACCTTTCCTCAGTTCTAATATAAGCATTTAGTGCTATAAACTTCCCTAACATTACTGATTTAGCTGCATATCACATATTTTTGTTGCATTTTAATGGTTCCTTTTGATGCACAGAAGTTCTTAATTTTAATGGAGTCAATGAATTTATCTATTATTTCATGGCTAGTGTTTTTTATTTACTATTTGAAAGATCTCTGTCTACCCTGAAGTCATAAAAATACTCCTTTATGAAAAAAAATTCTTCTAGAACCTTTATAGTTTTACTTTTCACATTAAGTCCATGATCTATTTGGAATTGATTTTTGTATATAATGTGAGATAGGGAATCAAGGTTTATTTTCTTCCATCATATGGATATCGAGTTGACTCAGTTCTTTTTAAAGACCCTCCTTTCCTCCACTGCATTCCAGTGGGACTCCTGTCATAAGCCAGGTGACTGTTCATAAATATGGGTCAATTTCTAGATTCACTATTCTCCTCCATTGGCCTGTCTCTCTATCTTTGTGCCAGTACCATTCCATTTGGGTTATATACCTGTCTAATAAGTCATGATATCTCTACAATAAAGCCTCCAACTTTATTCTTGACCTTCAAGATTATGCTGGCTAGTCTGGTCCCTTTCCTTTTCATTAAACTTTTAGAATCAGGTCATCAAATTCCCAAAAAAAAAAACTTACTGGGATTTTGTTAGGGATTACATTAAATCTATAGGTTATTTTGAAAAGATTGATATTTTAACACTCTTGTGTCTTTCCATTCATGAGCATAATAGTTTATTCATCCTGGCCTATTGATTTAGGTCTTCTTAATTTCTTTCAGCAATATTTTATAGTTTTCCATGTAGTGTTCTTGTTCATCCTGTGTTAGATTTATTCCTAGGTAAGTAAAATGATGGTTTTGATACTATTGTAAACTATTTTTTTTCCATTTCATTTAAAAATTTTGCTAGTATGTGGAAGTGAAATGGATGTTCTATTCTGGCATTTTATCCAATGACCTTGCAAAGTTCACTTCTTTTTCTAATTGTTCGTCTTTTGGATTCTTTATATGCCTAATCATATCAGGGGTAACTAATGACAATTTTATTTTTGTTTTCCAATCATTATGTAGTTATAAATTTCTTTTATTTGCCATGTTGTCTCGGCCAAGAGCTCCATTATAATGTAGAATAGAAGTGATGAGAGTGGAGCCTTTTGAAAATCTAGTTGGAATTTCATAGATTTTCAAAGGCTCATAGTTGGAAGCCTTTTGAAAATCTAGGTACCAGGCCTTATCCCCTCAAATTCTGGTTCTAAAGGTCCAGAATGAGGATTTGGAAAATCTGCATTTTAACAATTAATCCAGGTGATTCTAAGGTAGAGGTGTTCTAGAAACATACTTTGAATAACATTCTTAATGGATAAGCTTCACTTATCTGAAGAGTTTTCTTAGTGAGGATGGAATATTGCATTCTTCTTTCTTCCTCCCCTTCCCACCTCTTTATATATGAATATATAAAATGCCATTATTTTGAGCACCCTGTTGTACTGATTCTCTTTTTCTGGCCCTTTTCCTGGATATACATTTACATATAGGTCTTTAGTATTACAATGTTGATTGGCTTTAGAAAAAGAAAGAAAAATGTCCGCTGCTTAGAAAGTCATATTCAGAAACAAAAAAAAAGCTCAACAGGAAAAAAAATTTAGAGACTATATTTGGAACTTGCTGAGGCAACAGTTGAATTTAATTCTTTCTATATACACACACCAGACACACACATATACACATAGATAATCAACCCCCCCCACACACATATACACACATACAATCATGGGTGTTTCCGATGGATACCATATGAGAAGAAAAAAACAGATTCTGAACATTATACAGTTACACAAAATAGATTTGAATAATATATGAATTCACTTGGGAAAAACGTGGCTACCATGTTTGATTATGACCTATGATTGATTATAAATCAAAGGAACAATATCGTTTCTTAGATTAAGGGACAATATAAGCCATGGATATTTACGTAAAGAAGCATAGATACAAGGACAGTGGCGAATAATCAGTGTGTTGGAGCTAGGTCAGGACGTTAGGGCCATGTTATCTGACCCTTGTATTTTCTAGCCAAGGTGACTGAGGTCATCTTGGTAGTGTCACTTGGTGAGTTAGTGGCAGTACTGGAAGCAGCGCCCACTGTCCCTGCTTCCCAGTCCTAGGCTCAAATAGCACTCAGTCAGGTATTTTCTCATAAGAGTCCATGAATATAAAAGGAATCCCAGAAAATAAAAAATGTGAAAATATTAGAATAAGACCCCCAAAATAGTCTTTGATAAAGGCTAAGGGAGGAGGGTCATGAAACAGGACTGACCTTGTATGGGAACTATTAGAAAGAACTAAATAAGGCTATAAGAAAAGAGAGGTAAAGAGAAGGTGGAAACTTAGAGGAACAACAGTGAAGAAGAAAGTAAATTAGGGAAAATTAATTTCCAAGAAGTGGAAAAAATAGAAATAGAATTGTGATAAAAGAATTCAAGAACATGAAAAGGGATGCAGCAGTTTTATATCATCTTTGTGAAACATATACCTAGCTAGGATTATTTTAGAAGTAAAAGATTCTATAAGGAGATAATAAGAAAGTGCATTTAAGCTCTTTTGAAGCAAGGTAAACTTAAGGTAGTAGTAATATTAAGGTCCTAATCCTCTAAAATGATGACTGAATAAGAAATGGAAATTAAAGGACGTATTTCTCTACATAAAGAACCATTAATGTGCAAAATCAAAGAGATATAAATAAAAAGCTAAGGCTAGGTATTTCTTCAAGTGAATTTATTGTTTTTCTAGAGACATGGCTGATGAAAGAAAATACAAGAAGGCAGGAAATCCTAAACATTTTGAACTACCAAACAGCACTGAATTATTTCAAAGGGAGGCACAGTTTATATCATAGGCAGACTTGCTGACTTTATTTCCTTACTTTTTGCATTTCCTTAAAAGTCTTGACCTAAATGTAATAATCATTACATTGGTTTACACCTTGATCAGTCATCTAAAAAACATTAATCTTCATGGTTCATTTGATAAGCCACATAGTCCTGTTGTACTTCTTAGAATAAGAAGTATCCATTTTTAATCTACATCAGAGATAACGGGGGCATAATAATAAGACAAATGTCATAGAAAAGTAAATTTAAACTGTGGCTAGGGAACCAAATATATAGAGCATCCACTAGTAGCAAATCAATATACTGGTTAAGGACACAGGATTTGAAATCATACAGACTCAGCCACTAATGAGTAGCTGAGTCAGCTACTCATTAGTAATGTGAGTAGCTCCCTCACTCCCCTTTTTCTCTTCTCCTCATCCTTCTTTCTTTCATTCTGTTCTTGCTCTCTTCCACCTTTCCTTCCATCCTCCTTCTCTCCCTTCCTTTATTCAAAAATGTCTATTGAGCATTTACTATGTTCTGGATGCATGCCTACTCTAGTGGGTTTTAAATCTCCTAGGGGGAACATGGAACATTTATAGAGAAGAAATTGCAGGGTGCCACATAAACCAAGGTACAGATACAGAAATGGGCCCAGAGTTGCTGGGGCAACATCGGGCCAACTGGAGGTAAAATGGGAGGTGAAGTTGGAAAGACAGGTTTTGGAGGGCTCTGGATGTCAGGATAAGGAGTTACAAATTAACATGCAGACTATGGGCAAATAGTGAGACATCAAGTGGCTGTGGAGGTAGGTAGAAGAGAAAGGCCTAGTGCAGGAAAGCCAAACAAGGGGACTATATTAAGAATAACAGATTATTAGATATTTCAGAGAAGCCAAGAAAATGGATCTAATGTTAGAAGGACGTTGATGACCTTTAAAATAAAATAGGGTGACAGCTGTGGCTAGAATACAGTGGTGGGGATGAAAGGAGGAGATTGGTAGTGATCAGAAGTCTGTGCATCTAACAGTTCCACAGGAAGGTTAAACAGAAAGAGAAGGGAATAGTGCCAGCCAAATGAGGCAGCAAAGCAAGGGAAGAGATAGTTTCCTAAGTTGAACTGTACTATGCACCTGTGAAGGTAAGAGACTAATAGAGAGAGAGTGGAGAGTCTAGGGGGATAATGTGCAATACAGGAGTTAGAACTGACAGTTGAAGTGGAGAAAGAAACCCTATAGCAAGAGCAGGAGCTCTTCCTCTGAGACTGAAGGGCATGACTCAACGCAGATTTCCTTTGTGGCAGGAATAACTCAAGGTAGGACTTATCTGTGTACTCCAGAGGGACTCTTATTAGATAGAAGAGTGGCGACCTCAGGCCACAAAAAGACCAAGTGACTGAAGCTGTAGAAAGATAAACATAAAAGAGGTTAGCCCATCAATAGGTTCAGTAGGAGCATCAAACCATTCTGATTCACACTCTAGAAAGCTCCCTGGTTTCTGATATGTAGTATGGGAGGGCTGGGGACTGCAGTGCAGCGATTCAAAGCCAATGTAAGGTTCCCTTGATCTTCGCCTCTCCCTCAGAAACAATGGCACCCGGCTGTAGAGACTGCAGTTCTGATCCGAAGATTATTTTTCATGCTATAAATACAGAGAAAGGTGAAAGCAAAAATGAATGGATATTTATGTAACAATAAATACATCCTAGAAGCTAGTGTTTGTAAAAGAAGGTGGTTCACTTCTGTTTGAATATGCCAAGTTTAAATTCAAAATACCAACTCTAAAAACTTACTGCTAATCTCCTCCCAAACATGTGTACACTTTTCCAATACCCTCTATCTCTAGGGTTCAAGGGGCAGATAAGAGGTCTTCTGAGAATTTCAGATCTGGTTCTATCTCTATTTTGAGCTCTCGGTTGGGAATGGAGGGGGCAGAGGGGTACCTCTGCCCAATATCCTCCTCTGTGACCAGCTGGTCCCAGGCTTGTTCCCCAGGAGTAATAACTCCACAGAGGAAAGCTGAAGCTGGGATTATCCAGCGGCCTCCTCGGCCTAGAGAATCCAATGGGTTGAGGAGTTACAGGGAGGACTTCAAGAGCAGAGTAAGTGTGTTTGGCGGGAGAGGGCACAATGCTGACTGGGCATCTTTGCTTTGGAGTCTTCTCTTTTGCATCAGCCTATCTATACCCAGAGCTGATCTGGGGCTGCGGGCGGGAGGCGGGGTGTCTGTCCGGAGCACGGACCCCTTTGGCCCTGTTCCTGGAAGAGGAGTTAAGGGAGCCCCGGACACCAGCCCTGGGTAGCCTGGTCTTTCTGCTCCGGTCCACAAATCCTTAACGGATTTTCTTTCTCTCTCTCTTCACCCCTTTCTCTCCTTTGCTCTCTTTCTTTTCTCTCCCCCTTTTTTCCTTTTTCCCTCTCTTTCCCCCCCTCCTTCCCGTCCCTTTTCCTTCCTCTCCCATCCCCCTCTCCCCTCCCCCCTTCCATGTGTGTGAGACTCTTCCTTTCCCCTCCTCCCCTTTTCCGCCTCTCTCTCTCTCTCTCCCTCTCCTTCTCCCTCTCAGCTCGCCGGGCGACCCTGCTCCTGCCTCCCACATTAATGGCGGCATCTTCGGAGGATGATATAGACCGGCGGCCCATCAGAAGAGTCCGCTCCAAGAGCGACACGCCGTACCTCGCGGAGGCCAGGATCTCCTTCAACCTAGGGGCAGGTAAGGACGACCCTCCTGCCTTCCTGTCGCTCCCCTACCCCGCTTACTTCCCTTCCTTCCCTCTTCCCCAGCTGGCTCAGCCCCCCGCCCCTCCTTGGGCCCCCTCCCGGCAGCGCCCTCCCCTCCCGCCCCCTTCCTACCCAGCCCGGCGCCGGGCGCGCGCTCACTCACTCTCTTTGTGTCGCTGGTGTAAGGAGGGTGTGTGCGTGCGTGTGTGCGCGCGCGCGTGTGTGTGTGTGTGTGTGTTGCGGAGGTGGGGGAGGGTAGCGCGTGAAGCCCTACATCTGTCCAGGAGTCACTCGTGAGTTCTCCTGTTCCACGAGGAGAAGGAAGTGTTGTCAATAATGAGTGGTCATAAGCAGTAATGGAGAGAGAGGGGTCGGGATGCCGGCGCGTGGGTTGTGGAAGGAGTGTCTGGCAAGGCACCGCTGGTGAGGTGTGCTGGCGGGGCTCCTACAGGGTGGAACTTGTTGGTGACATTCAGACTCCGGTGATTTTGTCGGGTTGGTAGTTCCGCTGCGGTGTTGGCGTGGAGAGAGGGGGCGGGGTCCACTCGCTGGGGAGGGAAGCTTTATCTTGCACCAAGCTGTTGGGACGCAACCATGGGGATGATAATAACGGGGTCTGTAGGATGCTTGTTAGGCGATTTGATGCTGTCACTGCAACTGGTACTCAAAGTGGCTCAGATAGTATTAGGTGAAAAGGATAAATGAGGTGAAGGTGGGAGGGAGGGAGGAAGAAAGAGGAGGAGGGGGGAAGGAGGGGGAGGGAGGGGCAATGGAAAGAAAAACTGAGGGATTCAAAGAGTCAAAATCACTTCCAATGAACCCGCTCAGGTTTGCTTGACTCCTGGAGTCTCCTATCCCCTTGGCTGCTGCTCCTGACTCCTGAACACTCCTCTGCTACCGGTTGGTGGTCGCTGAGGAGTTGTTCACCAGGAACCTCACGTGTTTTCTGTGAGTGACTCTTAAGCTCCAACCCTGGCTTGTGTTTTTTCCTCTCTAGAACCCCTTATCAATCTATGAACTCCAATATGAAAGAGTAAGGACATTTTCCTAAAGGCTCTCTTTAAACAAAGGAAAAAGTTTTTCCTTAGGAAAATAAACCCTTTAAAATGGAACTGAACCAAAGGATGTGTGTGTGTGTGTGTGTTGGAGCAAAGAGAACCTTTAAACAATGGGTATTTTATGCACTGGTAAGAAGTTTGGGAAGAAGAGAAATGTTATTGGTAAGTGACTGTTAGCTTTATGGCTGGAAGAGTACAACTGAGTGTGCCAAAGTTCCTTGGAGTGCAATTTACCTGTCTTGGTGCCTTAGATTTTTTCTGATCAGACATATCATTCCACTCACCAAATACTTGCCTCTCACCTTGGGGCTAGAGAAAAGACGATTTCATTGTAAAAACTTTGGCAGTTGTGTGACATACTGTAGTATTCTGTGGTGGTCAATTTGGAAGGAAGCCTCTGTTTGTATATTTCAGGCTAATCTGTGTGGTTGTAAGGGGTCTTTGTAAAAGACTTGGAAGAGTTTACTGTGGGACTGAGATTGTTTTCCAATCCCAGTGGTATGAGAAATTATCCCACTGACCCCTTTGCTACCAAACTCAGGTATATTCCCCTTAGTGTGTATTACCACAAAAGAAGGGAAAGGGCTAACGTAGCAGATAGTAAAGGTTGTTTACTTCCACTAGACAATGAAATAAAACACTATAAAAAAGCCTCTGTTCTCAACTACAACTGAGTGAAATTGAGCCATTTGCCACCAGATTAAGCCCAGTGACTTGCAATTTTCTGGTTAAATTGCCCTGGAGGCCAATTAAAAGATTGGCTCAGGCAGGACTTGTCTCCATTTCAAATGGAAATAAACAAGTTGGACTTTCTTTGGTCCCAATCATGTATCTCCTGAAATACCCCTAAATGTTGAAGTGGCAAGAAGGTCATCCAACTGGAAAGAGAAATGCTCTGGAGAGGCAAAGGGGAGGGCAGTCGCAGCAGGCGCTCTGCTGCGGTTGCAGGAGCTGTCCTCTCTTGGTGGTGCTGAACAGTATTCTCTGACAGGGACGTGATTAAAAACTATAGCGGCGAAAGGGCGGCTTAGTCCCCTCTCTGTGATGGAATTCCAGGGAAAACGCGAAAGATTTGGCCACTGGAAACTTTTCGGTCCCTATCTATCTACATTTGTCGCCTGTCTACTACTCCTCACACCCACTGCTTCACTTCTCAAAACGGGTGTTTTTTGCTCTAATTTTGCGCTGGCTGCTTGCTCTTGGGGCTTTGTTTATTTTCCAGCTGGTTTCTCGTTGCCTTCCCCACAAAGTAAGAACTGCTCGCAGATGTGTCTCTCTCCCGCGTTTAAAAGTAATTGTAACCCCTGGTTTAAAAAGCAAACAGCCTTGTTTATCTCCTTGAGCAGCAAGTTGTAATTAAACTATTAGTGTCGTTATCAGTGTTGCTGAACAGAGGAGGCTGCAGACTCCAAATAAATGACATAATTTGGGCATAGAGAGCATTTTGTTTTTCTCTTCACAACAATTTATAAACAATTCAGCAAGGAAGCTTTCATCTACCCTTTCTCCCCACCCTTCTCCTGCTCCCAAATAGTCAGTTATTGTTTGTTCTTTGCAGAGAAATTCTGTATTGGTTTAAAATATTTGTACTTAATATTTATTTTCACACCCACTCATTATATACAAATCCATGTTTAATATTTTAGGGGTTTACCAGTGCTGAGAAAAAATAAGTATGCATGCATTCATTTTACTTGTCTATCATTAACTCATTTCAGGGAACAACTCTGTTAAAGTAATCTGTAAACTTGCCAAATAAAGTGGACTGGGCATTTTGAATACTAATTAAATATTTAAGCATGTCCTCAACTACATCCTGTCCCTGACAAGACTTAATATCATTTCAGAAATAACTCCACAGCTTGAGTGAAGGAAATGCTCCTTCTCCTACAGTACCAAATCAGCCAAAGAATAACACCAAAATGGGGGTCTTTCATCACTTTAGGAAGATTCTAACTTCAAGTTTCAGCCTAAATTGAGGCAGTAGAGACAAAACTTTTCTGAATCATGACCATTATTTTTTTCTAAAAATGTCCTTTTCTAAATTTTTAACTTTTGTTCATCCTTTTGGTATGTTAAGTAAATGTTGATAGATGACTGTTTGCTAAAGATAGTATATATGCTAAGGAAAATTAAGTCAACATATTTGCTGAAGGTTATACTGACATATCAGGCCTCATTTAAGACATTGAAAGATGTTTTTCCTCGGAAATCCAAATGTGTTAAAAGGACAGCCTGTAACAGAAGAGTATGTTCACACTATTAGTAGCAAGTGTTCTAATTGTGTTCTCATTTTGTAATGAATGTCACTGACATTTAGCTCGTAAGAACTTACCCTGCCTTACAAATTCATTCATTCACCTCTGTATATCATAAACCCGGGTAAGGTATGAAGAATCATAACTCATCTGCCATGTTTTCCTATGGACTACTGTGTTCTATGCATCATTATATTCCCAGTATGTAGAAAAGTATCTGATACATAGAAAGTGCTACAACTAAAGGTTCTCAGAAATTACCCATTAAACTGAAAGAAAGTGTTGTAATAAAGATAAGATTTAAGCACATCTAAAATTTCTTAGACGAATGTCAAAATAAGGAAGTCGAGTTTGCCTGATAATTTTGGAGGTTTTTAAAACACAAAACCAATATTGGGGATATTGAAAAGAATGAGTATCTTCTAATCAAAAGGAGGTTTTCCTTTGCTGACATTTCAGAATTGTTTCGTATGAGGAGATTTTAAATTAGTAGCATGGTCAACTCCAGCATGCTTACTCTCTTTGGAAGGTTGAAATTTGCATTAAGTTCCTTACATCATTCAAGGGTAGTTGTTTCTAACTTCC
Source organism: Myrmecophaga tridactyla (assembly GCA_004026745.1). NCBI lineage: Eukaryota > Metazoa > Chordata > Mammalia > Pilosa > Myrmecophagidae > Myrmecophaga > Myrmecophaga tridactyla. Next base: position 89,665 of record PVIY010001394.1, on the reverse strand, counting down.
TCTGATCTCTTCCACTCTTTCAGGGCTAGAGGATAATGGTAGTCAGAATTGGCTTGCTCTGGCTGCCTATAAAAATGAATGGATTAGCCAGATTAAGTTATAAATTGGCTCTCAGCAGAGCTCATTAATCCCTCTCTGCACTGAGGAGGAAGACCTTTATCACTTAGCTAAATTATGAAAACCCATGATATTGAGAAGTGGCAGCCCACAGGATGCTATCATCACTTTAGCAATGATAATCGTCCCTAAGCAAAACTGCAGATATTGTCATGCTGAACACCCAAGACTGTTTTATCCATTTACCTGTTTTGGTTCTTCACTCTCTTGCATGGAAGAATATCAGTGTATCACTTGCAATATTTTTTGTCACTGATGTCAAATTGAAGGTAGGGCAAATAGGTCTGGATTTTATTTGGTGTGCTTGAACTCTTTTTTAATGAGTTATTTCTCACATTTAATAGCTGGAATCCAAATGATTGACCACATGACTGACCAGGAACCTCTTTTGTGTTTGTAACAAAAACAAAGTTGCAGGAAAGTAAGTAACTAACAATATGAAGTCCTTTCACATTAATATTTAACTTAGCTACTTACCATGTCATTATGTAAACCATTTATAAAAGCATTTCTGATGCATCTTGGTCACACAATCTGTGCTGGGAGATTAAATTTTCTTAGGAACCTTGGTATAGACATTATTAAAATTTTTTAGCATCGAGGTACTGTATTTGCTATTATCTTATGGCTAAATGGAAAATTACTGATTTGGTTATTTGTTCAGATCATTTAATTTCATAGGAGTCTACAGAGATGTGTTTGAAATTAAAAAAAACAAACAAACTATGAGTCAGGTAAGAACTTAATTTTAATGCACCTTTCCACTAAAACCTCAAGCAAGTCACTTACCCTTCCTGGGTCTTGATGAACTCATCTCCAAGATGGGGGATTTAGATGATAAAAATCTCTAAAGTCCTGGCCAGTTGAAAAAGTTTGTGTGAATAACTGGTGCTTGTAATTCTAATTGTTGGATGCATATTATGCAACTGATTTTATATGGAGTCTTGCTTACGGTATTAAACATAAAATAGCATAATTACCATTAAAATTAAAATTTTGTGCATAATCAAGTTAGGAAAATATGTTGAGTCAAAAGAAGAATTGATTTTTTTAGGCACATTAATATATACCATATTAATTAAACACTCTTAATTTAAATATTCAGAAATTAGAATATTTAACTCAGTTGTTCTATAAATATTTGTGGTGTGGTTGAATAAGATATTGGTGAAATATTAGCAATAAAGGGACAGTGAGGAAATTAAATATTAATCCAGTTTCCAATTGTTATTTCAATTTTTTTTCTTATTGTATTTTATTATTAAAAGAGAAATTGATATAGAAGATCTATATTTTCCCTTTATCCCTTTTAATTACCAGGGAAGTTGAATGTGTATATACATCAGCAAAATGGCAGGATTCAAGCAAACTGCAATATATCCCTTTAGAATATCCACGTAGAAAAATTCTAACCTCTACACACTAACTGAAAACTTAAAAGAACGTCTTTATCCCTTTTTCTTCACAAGGATATAAACTGATAGGAGCAAATAAGCTGTTGTTTAGAATAAATACAGATGCTCATTAACACATTTTCACGTATTAGTTTAATGTTAAAGCAAAATATCAAAAATGTACTGATGGAGTTACTTTTTGATACATGCGACTTCAGTCCATTTTGCGTTTATTTCATGCATAAGTGGAAGAGTTAAAATTTAATGGGAACAGATGATAACTTGTAAAGCTCTTTTTTCTTGACTTAGTTCACCCTAAGTTAAGAAAAACAAATGTAGACATGCATCATAGCCAGAGTGTTATGTTATGTAAACAAAAGAGGGCTTGAAGGAATAACTGAAGATGACATTTTCCTCATTGTTTGGTACAAAAGGAACACCAGCATTTCATGTTTTATTTCACCCCTCTCCCCACCTAACACATACCCACTTTGGTAGGTGTTGAAGTGGTTGTGATTTCAGGGTGATAAAAGTAGGCCATGTCAAGTTTTAAGTTTACAGCTCTTTTAGCTAAAATAGTTAAATGAACTATTTAACAAATAGTTAGCAAAAGATAGTTAAATGAACATAGAAATCAATTTTATGATTTTATTGAATGATGATGCAGTCTTGTGACTTTTTACACTGGTTCTTGGAGAACAACAGGAATAACCTCTCATGAGTAATTATTTAACATTTATGAATGCAAGTGTTGGCTAAAGGCTTGTAGGTTCGCTATTGATCTTTTCTGCCACCTTTATAAACTCTAAATGAACACCACAGCAGTGGAATCGTTGAATAATGAATACACAGGTTGTGAATGTAAACTTCACTATGTAATATGTGTCTTGATTTGGAAACTTTTCTGAGCTTCATCAATAGAACCATTTGCCATTTATAGACATAGACATTCCATTATTTCTGGATCTTTCCAATCAAACCATGTCAAGTTGGTTCAATATGAAAGTATAGTTTAATCAAAGATATAGAAAAGACTTTGTTATGAGTTTCTCCCTTGTTCTACCTGGGTCTTGTTTAGGGTTGGAGGGGAAATAATACGATAACATTCATTCATTCAACAAGTATTTATTGGATTATATACAGGACTGTTTTTAGATACTTGAGATCATTAGTAATCAAAACATAAAATCTTACTTTCATGAATTTTAACTTCTAAAAGTAAGATAAGGGCAAGAAATGATATATAAGTGCATTACATAGTATGTTAAGTGTTGAAGGAAAAATAAGTAAAACAGGCTAAGAAGATGGGACATGTAGGGCTAAAGAGGGGATGGAGGGCAAAGTAGGCCTCACTGAGAAGAGGGCATTTGATCTGATCTGGGAGACATGAAGCTGAGGGTAGGCCAAAGCAAAGACTCTAAGGCAGGACTGTGCCTGGTGTGTTCCAGACCCACCAGCAGGCCCAGTGTGACTGGAGAGGAGTGAGCAGCGGCGGCGGGGGGAGGAGGGAATGGTAATAGAGGAGACTTGAGAAGCAAGGAAACAGATCACACGGGACCTGGTAGGCCATTGCAAAGACTTTGGCTTCACTTTTAGTGAAATGTGGAAACCTGGAGGGATTTGAGCATAAAAGCAATGTGATCTAACTTAGGTTTTAAAAGGATGGCTGAGGCAGCTATGCTAAGAGCAGGCTATGCTGGGGCAGTGGGAAGCAGGACGCTAGTATTGTGGGTTTAATTGTGTCCCCTAATAAGAAATGTTGAAGTCCTAACCCCCAGTCTTGCGAATGTGACCCTGAATGGAATAGGGTCTTTGAAAATGTTATCTGTTAAGATGAGGGCGAGCTGAATTAGAATATGTATCCTTAGAAGCAAAGGAAATTTCGACACATAAGAGTCAGGGTGGGAGATGGCCATGTGGCAGAAGTAGAGGTTGAGTTCCATTCCCACAAGCCAAAGAACACTTGGATTGCCATCTACCCACCAGAAACCAGGAGAGAGGCATGGACCAGATTCTTTCCTATATGAGGAATTGTGGAAAAAAGAAATGCTCTGAGAATTCCCTGAACCTACCTTCGTATTTCATTGTTTGGGGTAGAAGGATGGTGATGAGCCCTTGCCTGAGGATATGTGAAAGCAGTCTTTCACCATGGTCTAGAGGAACAGCAGTCTAACTTTACATCCTGCCATCATTTGCCAATTTGCTGTGACAAACACCACATGCTGGGTGGCTTGAACAATGGAAATTAGTTGTTTCATGGTTTCAGAAACCAAAAATCCCAAATAAAATCCCAGCAAGGCTGTTATCTCCCAGAGCATGTAACGCTCTAGGGCTGAATTGCCACAATCCTTAGGGCTCCTTGGCTTGCATCTCTGCCTTCTGTTGCATGAAAATGTCCTAGATTTCCCTCCATGTTTGCTCTTCCATTTTTCACTGACTTACAGCTTCTGGCTCCTCTGACTTCTGGCTTCCAGTTTCTTCTCTATAAAGCCTCCAGTAATGTGAATTAAGACCCACCTTCATTCAGCTGGCCACACCTTAACTAATAATAACATCTTCATAAAGTCCTATTTACAATAGGTTCACACCAACAGGGACATGGATTAAGAATGTTACTAAATTAGGGTACATAATTCAATCTACCACGATCCACTTCCTCATTCATTCTGGTTGATAGCCATGTGTAAGGGATTTGTGCTGAAGCCCGAATGAGAAACGGAGGCCACTCTCAGAATTGCAAAGTTAAGGATATTGATGTTAAGAATAGTCTATTCTCTGATCAGAGCTGAATGGAGCTACCTTGAGTTATCTTTTGCAAATGATCACATGGAAATGAGGATAATCAAAAGAACGTTCCAACAAGCCTCTGAACTTGGAGGTGTTGTGTGGGAAGGAAGAGAAAGAAGAGCAAAGAAAGAGATACAGAGGGAAAGAAAGTGGGGAAGGAGAGAGAAAGAACACAATTTTTCAGTTTGAGAGACCATTCACATAAGTTTGCGAAGTACATTAAAAATCACAGAATCTTTGTATTTGAACCTCAAGAGGAGCATCTTCTCTTTTCTAAATAATGATTAAGTGCTGTGTGATGATTTAGAGATTTGCTGGTTCCAAAACGAAAGTCTGCTACTTATGAGATGAATCATCTCTCTGAACCTCTGCAATCTCTAAAGTGGGAATAACATTCTGCCTGATTTTCATGGTTATTGTGAGAAACAATTGTGAACTCCTTTTCAAACAGCTAAGTGTTAAACAAATATAAGAAACAGATATGGTCTGGGCGGACGGGACAACTGAAATGTCTAGCTCTGGCACAGATGAGGCACAGAAATGAAAAATAGATTTAGTCTACCTAAAGTGTTGCCTTTGCCTTGGCTAAAAATTCGACACAAGCTAACATTCTGGAAAGACTGAGTATAGCATTTATTGATTTGTAAATTTAGGTCGTATTCATGCCTCCACTGTCAACTCTCATCCTTGCACGAAAAGTGACCTCCGAATATTATTATCCATCAGTAAGCAAAAATGTATTTAAATTTCCCAAGTGTTCGCGAGTTGCAGAAATGTTTAACTTTTTATTGAAGTCCCAGCCTCACTTCAGTTTTCCACTTGGTATCAGTCCCCAAGAGGTATCTGTCTAATTGAAGCTGAAGTGCAGTTGTACTCCACACTAGAACTATAGACCATTGCACTTGGGGTATTCATTTAACTTCACATAAGGCAGAAACAGCCAAATAACCAGGAGGTGCCCTTCTTTCACTATCTCATCTCCCCTTTTCTTTATCCTCTCCCTCTTGCCCCAACTGAATGCCCTAACTATTTATTTTAATTTCACGAAGACAGAACTAGACTTTTCAAGACAAAACCTTCATTTCTGAGACGGAGAGGCTTCAGTGTCCCTTGTGGATCTGCGCGAATCTGAGGCTGTTCATTAACTCCCACTCAAACCACAGAATTACAGTTTGCACAGCTGTGGAGCCAGCTGCCCTGCATTTGCTTCAGACCTTCCAGCAACATCTTCCTATATCTGATCATGACGTTGGCTGTGCTCACTTAAGGAGCAGCTATTTCAATAAGGAAAATGCCTTCTACTGGCAATTTTGGCATAGGACTCATAACAGCCAACAAGAAAGGAGAATTCTCAGTTGTAGAAAGTATCTCTCTATGTTCAGGTGGCTCAATTAAAATAGAACAGACAAAAACAAAATGTTGGGTAAAGGGTTTAAAATATTTTTCACCTTTAGGTTTTACATTTTCAAGGCATCTCCCAAACTATGAATTTTGTTTCATATAAAAGCCAAGTTTTTCAGCTGAGGAAAGGGTCTGGAGCTGTGATGGATAATGCAGACCACAGCAAATTGTGGGTAATTAGTGATTACCTGTTGCACATAATCTGAGATATGACACGAATTTACTGGGAGTATTTTATTGCATTTTGATGTGAAAAGACATTTGGTTAATAGTTTTTACAATTGTGCAGGATTTCATAGTGGCTAAATCTTTTTCTCCAAGTTGTAGAATGCCTAAAGTAGTTTTCCTTTATCCTCTCTTCCAGGAAGTACAGTTTAAGTGTGCAGAAATAAATAATTAGTATGTTTAATAAAACATTAGTATGTTTTCTGGAATTTTAGGCAAAGGTGGTCCCAACTTGGTATGGAAATTTCCATGTACCACTCATACCTCACCACAAAATTCTTCCCAATGCTACAAAGCTACGAGTCAACCCATCAGTGATCAATGTAAACAGTGCTTGCTTTGCTGTTTAGTTGCTTTGAAAATTCTTTGTTTTTCAGGGTTGGTTCATATGTTTACATCTATAGTTCAGTAATATCCTTTCAGGTACCTTAAGAGCATTTGTATTTCTGGAAATAAAAGATTGCTCTTATTTTTCCTGTCCACCAAAATCTGAGTCAAAGCATGTCTCCACTTAGCTTATAGAACTTTAATAAATAAAAGTGTGTGTTCAGTCTAAGGCCAATTGGAATTATCCATAGAAATAACACCAGGTCAACTCAAAGTAAGCTCAAATCAGCCTTAAACTTACTTCATTGGCCTCTTGGTTACGGCTCATATAATATGATCTGTATGAACACTTTCTGTTGTAAAGCTACCTCATAAAGAAATATATCATCTGCAGAGTCCTTTCATAAACCCAATTATAGGAACAATTCAGCAGAGTTATAGCTGCTGGTATCTGCAGTCTATCTCTTCCTTGGTTCCGCTTATTAACGATAGCGAAGTAGAAATATTGAGGTGGAAAAGAAACAATGACTGAATTTAACCAACTCAGAAAAGGCTGGTGTAGTCAGGCACTCAGGCTTAATTTTTGTTCTCTCTTGTTGCTATGTTGCCAGTTTCACTTATTGTAGGCCATTTGTGCTAAGAAAAATTGCAAACAGGCCCTTTGTACCCAGCTATTAATCGATTTTCAATGTCCCTCTGGCTTACTTTCACAAAATGGTGCTTGATTCGTTAAAAAAGTATTAGTTAGTTATTCAGTTTAAACTCTATCATGACTGCACTTCGGTAAGTATAAGATCTTTGATGGCAAAAGCAAAAAGGAAAACACTGCACAAGTAAAAAAATATATAATTAATTATTAATAAAAATAAAGTATTGGGGGAAAGTCCAATTGTGAAAAATGTGATTTTTAAAAATCTTATACCAAGGCTCAGATCAGAAGATATCCCTACCAAATATGTTATTCCAACACAGAGTTCAAATGGCAATAGAGGTTTTGAAAAATGGCACATATGTCGTAGTAGAAAGGCCAAGGGGAGACCATGTAAGGAAATAAGTGTTAGGGTTCAAATGAAACCTTTTCTGCAGCAAAGACCCTTTTGTGAGGTACGGTGTATTTAGGGGCTCGTTCAGAACTGGAGGAAAATAAGAAGCATCTTATGGCTGCTAGCGCATTAAATAAAATATTTAGGGCATTTGCTGCAACTGGGCAAATACACTCAACAACTCTGGGGGGTAATAAATCTCGCATAATTTTCTTTCCAGTTGTTTCTAAGAGGACCTTGTTCTCTGTCAATCACTACAAAGCTCAAATACGGTCGAATAACCACAGTGAATCTTGAGCGCATTCTAGTGTCTTTTCTAAATTATAGCTGGTTTCATCTTTCTTATACTTGCTCATCGGTGACTTAAGAAAAAACAACTCTGTTATTTATATGACTCATAAAAAGTTATTTTTCCCATCAATCTTGTTTCCATAAATCTGTGGCTGAGGTTCAATTATTTTTCTCCCTTCCCCCCACCCCCACCCCAAGTGAGAGAACACTGCTTCAGGCTTTAGGTTCACATCATTTCTCCCATTATGTTTCTGGCCCTGCCTTGAGTTAGAATAAAATGCCTTACCCTGATGAAGGTCTGGAGGTTATACAGTAGGAGCAGATAAAGAAAGGGAGGTGCAAGTGAAAGAGAGATCTGTGATCCTCCTGTGGCTAACAACCCTGGAGCTCCCACTTGCCATATATCATCATGCGTAGAAGGAGAAAAATGTCTGGGGATTGTTGGTTCACATTTGGGAGCTGTGGTTACTACAGGTGAAATGGTGGTTTTGACCGCGCTTCATAGAGCAGGGAAGCATTACTATATAAAGAGATAAGCATGGGCCGTGTCAGACAGGCCTGGGTAAATCAGGCTCTGTTAGACAATTTGGAGCAAGTTCATTAATCTTTCCAAACTTCAGCTTGCTAACCTCTAAAATGGGAACACCCATATTGCAAAGTTGTGAAAATTACATGAAAGGGGCGTGTAAAGCAAAGTACCCGGGGTAGTAAGCACTCAGTAAACACCTTTCAAACTTGCTTGGTTCAGTTGTTAGCATAGAACTTGACATTGTCTCACAGTGACAGTTATTTCATTAGGTTACCAAAGCCCCATGATAAAAGTTGGGCAAAATTTTAGAAAAAGAAGGGGCGACTTGTTTGATGGTCATGAGATGCCAATAGAGCAGACATTTGTCAAGGGCCTGCTGCACATGCGCTTGACAGTTCCATCAGCAACTGAACTAACTCATCAGGAGGAATCAGCACTCACTGGACTTGAAGCTCTCCAAGGGCAGAGGCCATGTCTGCTCTGCTCACCCCGGAACCCTCGGTGTCCAGTATAGAGCGTGGCACTTTATGAGGTGCTCAAAAATAACTTATTGCGTGCAGGAACATATGAGATCAGTGGCCACTTTGCTCTTAGTCCATCTTTACACCAAACTTCTCAGCTTTCTTCTTCATTATTTAGTAACACTTACATTCATAGTCATAAATCTGATCCTTCCTTTCTTCTGACAGTTTCTGGAGGCAAAAACTTTAGACTGAGGAGATAAAACTTAGCCCGTCAGGACTGTCTGCCAGCTGGTCAGGCCATTCAGCATCTCTGACTCGACCTCTCCAGCCCCCCTCTTATTTATCTGAGGAAGGATCCAGAGACCTGATTTTCTCTACATAGTGTGTGTCTGGTCCTAAAAAAAATGTGCATAGCAAAGAAAGTGTTGATTTTTATTCATGTCACATTATAGTTGTGATGCCTCTTGCGATGACATAATTAGCTTTTCCTCATCAATATTCACCTCATAGTCTACCTCCTCTCTCCCCAAGTGTTTCCCTGAGCACGGAGAAAGGTTTTTAAGTGTAGTTCTTATAAAGAAGATGAACTGATACTTCCCTCAGCATCAGACATTGGATGTCTTTGATTGTGTCTATTTTGAAAATTAAGTAAAATTAAGCAGGTACAACCCAACCACCCATGTGTTTCTTTTCACTGACCCATCTGGCTTTTGTTTTTGCTTTGTTTGTTTTGAGCTGAGCCATAAGAACTGACATTGCGATAAGATCACGAGAGCCCTCATTTGATACATTTCTGTAAACTTTACCTAAACTTTCTAAAGTAAACCTTACCAAAACAGGAATACTGAGCTCTGTGTTGGAGTCCATCCTTTAGCTCCCAATCCTTTGAGTACAAATATAGACTAAACAGAACTTTTGGAAAAGAATTCTGGTGTCACACGCAGGCTGCCTTAAAAAGCAGAGGACAAAAAGTATTAAAATATTTCAAAGGATTGAACTAAAAGAAACCTTAGAAGCTTCTGATTCCAATTAACACATTTTCCAAATGAGCAAATTGTGGCCTAGAGAGCTCTGTGGTCCGCACCAAGAGAAAAAGAAAATTAAAAGGGGAACTCCCAGATCTACACATCTAAAAAGGGGCGGGCTGGAGCCAGCTGACATTGGGGTGAGAGCTGACTATGCATATCACTTCCCAATTCCACATTCAATGACACCAGGTCAGTAGCTTGAAATCAGCCACGGTGGAAATATTACATCATGAAAATTGATAAACATTACAAAAAATCAGAGCTTTTTTTATCAGGAGAGCCCATTGTTACACATGTATCAGCACACCATTGCTCAGTTCACGTTGAGCCTGATTATTTGACAGACATCTGAAATTACCACCTAAATGTATGTATAAGTGGTTTAGCCATGTTTTATTAGATGCTAAAAATATTAAAGGAGAAACATCAGAACGATTTTGCTTGACAATTTTAATTTCACACGTGTGCTGGTTTGAAAGGATATATGGACCCTAGAAAAGCCATGTTTTAATCAAAATCCCATTTCATAAAGGTAGAATAATCCCTATTCAATACTGTATGTTTGAAACTGTAATCAGATCATCTCCCTGGATGATGTGACTTAGTCAAGAGTGGTTGTTAAACTGGGTTAGGTGACGACATGTCTCCACCCATTTGGGTGGGTCTTGAGAAGTTTCTGGAGTCCTATAAAAGAGGGAACGTTTTGGAGAATGAAGGAGATTCAAAGAGAGCAGAGAATGCTGCAGCACCATGAAGCAGAGTCCACAAGCCAGCGACCTCTGGAGATGAAGAAGGAAAACACCTCCTGGGAAGCTTTATGAAACCAGAAGCCAGGAGAAGAAGCTAGCAGATGATGCCATGTTTGCCATGTGCCCTTCCAGATGAGAGAGGAACCCTGACTGTGTTCGCCATGTGCCTTCTCACTTGAGAGAGAGACCCTGAACTTCATCGGCCTTCTTGAACCAGGGTATCTTTCCCTGGATGCCTTTGATTGGACATTTCTATGGACTTGTTTTAATTGGGACATTTTCTTGCCCTTAGAACTGTAAATGAGCAACTTATTAAATCCCCCTTTTTAAAAACCATTCCGTTTCTGGTATATTGCATTCTGGCAGCTAGCAAATTAGAACAACACGTTAACATTCCAATGTTGTTGTTTTGTTTTTACCTTAAAGGATCTAGGAATAGGTTGATAGGTAAAATTACTATTATTTTAATCTGGAAAAATGAATATGATTTGAGTGAAAGTTAATCTAGTGTGTTTATTTGTAATATGTTTTCATCTTCAGAACAAATTTTAACATGTATCATAACTGCATGTTAAAACAATTTTTTCATAGAAAATATTATATCACCTTACATTTTATTTTGGACACTTCAGAAGTTGGCAGAGGATTTTTTATGCAGTTCATTTGGCAATGAGATCATGCTGATCAGTGTTTCAACATATTACAGAACATTTCCACATTTCCCAGCTAATGCCGCTGTAATACCTTAACTCTGTTTGGAATCCGGTTTCAGTCAAATAAATGGTGAATCAGGGGCAGTGTCACTAAAAGTATCTCTACGACTGGAAATGTGCATCCTGAAGAAATAACCAACAGCTATTTAGAATTCCCCCAGCCTACCTATTCTTAACATAATCGTGTAACTACATCAGAATAATTAAAAAAGAAAGTCATCATGTAAAATATAAAATTATATTTTAGTTTCTGCAGTCACATGTCAGTCTGTGTATTTTAGGGAATGGTGTGAAAGGGTTTTTAATGTTTTCTGAATAGTGCTAACTTATTGTAAATGCAGTTGCTGATGAAATGAGTGTTCCAGCAGAGCATGTTGGATGCTCTGGGGGAATTTAAATAACCTTCTTTACACTCTTTTCTTTCTTTTTAAAATGTTGACATGCAGGACTCAATGACAGTCATAAAGAAATACATGTGCATAAAAAAATACACTAAGAAACCACGCTAGAATTTTACAATAATATGCAAAGGTGGTACAAGGTAATAAATGAGAATATTTGCTCTCTTGGTGTGCTTTGAAGCTCTCTTGGCCATTTCCAGGCATTCTGACAGATAGAAGAAAACTTATAAAAGGACTCAGAAGGGGAAATCATTAACTAAGAAAATGGCCTGAGGATGGGGAATTCCAGGAAAAAATGACAGAACAAACTTAGAAGGTATTAATAAATCCTATTTCACTTACCTTAACATATTTTAGCTGAACACATGAATCAAGCAGAAATCTTTAGTGGTGCCTGGCTTAAATTTCTACCACATTAATTGGCTCAGCATTTTTCTTTGCCGTAGAAAGTGGCATGGGCCCATTATGGCAATTAGATTTATCAATTGAAAATTGAAATTACCTGATTTTGACCCGTTTGATGTACCTAGGGATAACAGTGTCTTTTTCCGTAGGAACAATTACTTAGATTGCTAGTAAACTCTTTTATAGGGAACAGGTTGTGGGAGGAACAATTATCGCCATCAAACTGCTTTTGGGCAACAGATTCTGGGAAGAGCGTTAGAAGAGATCTCCTCTAAAACCCTGATAAGATGAATTAGTATGAAGAAGCAAAATAGAATCATTTTCACCATTTTTTTCTTTTTGAGAAAAGAATGAGATCCAACCTTGTGTTTTGGGTTGGGGGTCTGTGAGTTAGACCATGGAGTTCCGCTCCTTGGGTTTGCCTCCCACCTCCAGCCTTCACCATGCTAGGGACCTGAAGTTAGTTAGTGAACTTCTTTGTGTCTAACTTCCTCTTTAATAAACTGAGAATAATAATAGCATCTATTTCACAGTTCTGAGGATAAAATATGGAAATACATATAAAGTTCTTAGAATGGTCTCTGGTACATAGTAAGCAAAGAGCAAGTGTTCCCTGGGATTATTAGTAAGGATTGCTGGCCCAAGATGCTAATAAGTTTCAGAGATTCAGCACTTCCTGGGAGAAGAAGAGCGGTGAGACCCATCCATGAATCCATACTTTGCTTCGCTTCTCCTTCTACACTGAGATGCTTAGAAGCTTGGGCTTTAACATTCCAGGTCAAGCCTTGACTGCAGCAACCATTCCCATCCCTGGTTCAGGCTGTGACTAAGCAGATTCAAGACTCAAATTCCTTTTAGATAACTCAGCTGATGGGATTAAATATTTAAGTCAGTCGGCAGCTAAAAGATGTGATATACTAGCATTTAATCACTTATAATTCTTACTGCATGGGATTATTAAGCAATTTGAAATGACACAAGACGTGGGAAGCTATGTATGAATCAATGAAGACTAAGGTTCTCTTGCGTTTTAATTTGGAAAGCCTGTTTGGTGTGTGCCCCCACTGTGATATCTCTTAAACTTGATTTTGCGATTATCCCAGAGTAGTGATGGTGGGACCCACTTTCTAGGGATTTATACATCTGTTTCACAGCATGCAATTTCTTTAGCATTTCCTATGCCCAGATCCTGTGCTAGGCAATAGGGACATGACAATCTGAAGGCTTGGCTCCTTGTTCTTAAGAGCCCTCAGTCTGGTAGATTGTGAACACATGGTGCCATAAGGAAGTGTCATAGTCAAAGCAGAGACAAAGCATCACTGGACACAGAAAATGAAGATACCAGCTCAGCTGGGGAGAGTCAGGGAAACTTTAGAGTGGAGACCCCTTAGGCTGATCCTCAAAGGATAAGTAGGATTTCTCCTAAACTATGTGTGGAGGGACATGCAGGAAGGGTTTCAGGAAGTTAAGGTCATTTTAATCAGAGGAGACAGCCTACACAAAACACATTTAGTACTTACGTTGTCCTAGGTTCACAAAGGTCTTACATTCATTCTTTCATAAATGTTCATATGTGATCTGCAATGCAAATCATACAAAGATATTTCTGCCATTAGGAGCACAGCCTAGAGGAAGACAGTCATGAAAAGTGAATGTCATGTAGTGTAAGTGCCCTAATCTAACAGTCCTAGGTCTTAGGGGCACATTAGAAAATGGGAAACCACTCAGCAGAGCCTGGGGATCCAATAGTGACTCCATGATGAAGAGGTGCTTGGAATAGCTTAGGGGATGGATGGTATCCACCAGGAAGGCAGAGGAAAAAGCATTTGAAGGCATGAGAGTTCAAAGTGTGCACACACCACAAATAGCAAGGAAACTGGTAGGACTGAAGCACATTGTGTGAGCAGGGAACTACAGATGAGACTGGAGAGGGGACTCGATAATGTGGTGCTTCGTGTGGAACTCAGAGACATTTGTTTCACAAAGCTTATGATAATGACAATGAGGAGGATGGATTAGAGCAGGCCAATACTAGAGGCAGAGAGATACATAGTTTATCATAAGTATTTACTAAGAATGAACTAGGGCAGTAATAGCAGAAATGGAAGACTGATATAGAATCAAGGTATTTTAAAATGTGGAATAACAAGGACCTAGTAACCAGTTGACTATGAATGGTAGGAGAGAAGGATGGATGACCTCTGAGTTTCTTCCTTGGCTAACTAGGTAGAAGGATGATTTTATTTACTAGTTCAGAAACAGAGGGGCAGATACTCATGGGACAGGTTAACAAGCTTACACATAGGTTCATTTCAAGGTGCCTGAGTGACATCCTGGTGGAAGAACCAGAAGATTGTGAATTCTTGGGTTGGGCATTCAGAAGCTATGGCCATATTTATTAAAATAATAGATAAGTAAGATCTCCTAGGAAGAAATTTCCTATCTAGCATACATCACCAATGGATTGTAGTTATACCAAAAATGGAGACTCTGAATCCCAGGATGGCCAAACTATACCTACTTGAGCTCCCTGACAAGGTTCCTTCAAATGCAAGCACCTCTATCATTTTACCCTGCGTGTCTTAAAAGTACCATAATTTTCTATGTTTGTCATGATCTAATGAAAAGTTAGGAAGCCCTGTGCTAGGGCAATAATGGAGAGACGCAAAAGAGAATTGAAAACAGATCTCCAAGGAACATTAGTTTGGAAGTGCTGGGGAGAAGAGGAGATAGCATAACTGGCGAGGAGGAGAAAAGAGAAGGGAAGGAGAGGAAACAAGAAAAAGGCACAGGATAAGGGTTTTCCAGAAAAGTGTAAGGGCCAGCAACTTCAAATGCAGCAGAGAGACTTGGAGGATTAAACCATGTTCCCTGTATGTGACGCAAAGAACACGGTTGATGATTGTCTTAGTTTGCCAGGTCTGCTATGACAGATAACACATGCTGTTTGGCTTAAGTGACAGGAATTGCTGTCTCCCAGTTTTGGAGGTTAGAAATCCAAATTCAAAGTCTCAGCCAGGCCATGCTTTCTCTAGGAGTCTGTAGTGTTCTGTTGATGGCTTGTCACAATCCTTGAGGTTCCTTGGCTTATATCTCTGCTTCTGTCACATGGCAATCTATACCATTCTCTTGGTTCTACTCCCATGTCCAATTTCCTTTCCTTATAAGGACTTAAGTCATATGAATTAAGGCCCACCCTGATTCAATTTGGTCTTCTCTAACCAGGGTCTAAGAAGATCACATTCATAAATGAGTCTACACCTTAACTAATAACAATGTCTTCACAAGTCCTATTTGAAAATGACTTCATACCCACTAGAACTGGATTAAGACTTGAACATGTCTTGTGTGTGGGACATGATTCATCCCCAACCATGACCTTAGGTTATCTCAGTCAAGTGGTAGAAACGTAATTGCAGTGATTATAAGAATGAATAGGAAGTAAGAAAACTGAGGCACTGAAAGTAGATTTCTCCTTCAAGGTCATTTGCTATGAAAGAAAGGTGAGAAGAAGTACCCCAGCTACAATGGGACAAATGTCAAGAGAGGTTTTGTTTTGTTTTTCACTTAGGCAAAACAGTGTGGTTAATCTGATATGGCTAGTTAAGTTACCAGCTCCCCAAAGAAGTGATCATGTTTTCTAGAGGGTGGACGTACTCCAGACGTTCATTCAGGACTCACAGGTTCACATCTTGATTTTTGTCACACTGTTCCGCAAACTTCATTGTATTTGCACCAGTTTAAATGTATTTTCTTAATAAATTTACAATTATGTTATCTATATGTATTTCAAAAGAGGAAAAAGTGCCTTTTGTGAAGTTAGGTAGCAATAATCAATCTACAGAAATATTGGCATTCAATGGATAATTACTTCCTTTGCTTGAATACTTTATCTAGACATTTTTAAAGTGTACTAAGATATTTCATGCCCATTTTTCTCTAAACTTAGGTGGGCTTTCTCCTACATTCATCTGTTAAATAACATGTTCTCTATCATAGTTCTTGGACCATATGTTCTCCTTCTATAAATTTTTTTTTTTTTACTTTTTTGTTGTTTGGAGTAAATGTACATGAGGAAGGGGACATCTCATCATCCTCAAATACCAAACAAATATACTAATTGGGTTTAAGCATGAAATCAGTTCTTTCTGTGTAACCGTTTGTTTGTTGATCAAAAATATCACCCTTAAACATCACTCTTAAATTAAAAGGTATAGGATAGTTTATACTGGGTAATGCATGCCAAACAGAACCTGTCAGTACGTATCTAAAGTTTTCCATTTGCACTAGGGTGTGTCATTTAATCTAAGAGAAGTTTTACAAGTGATTACAGATCATAGCAAATAGACCATATTTTTCATCTCTCATTTTTAATTTAAATTTGTCACAAATCCATAGGATTTCCAGACATTTGTGTAAAGATACAATATGAATGGGATAAGAAAGAGACCTTTAAGAAAAGGAAAAAAAAAGTACACAGTCCCTTGAATTCTTCAGAAAAGTTAGTGGTGCCAGTTTCCATTTGGTATTTCCTTATTAAAATGTTCCAGAGTTTCAGGGAGGTGGAAGGGAATCATGGTATGGTGGGGGAGGTCAGGATGAGGGGAAGGACAGGGAAAAGAGGTAGTTAAGGTCTGCTCAGGAACCAAGTAGAAGTAGAATTTTATGATCTTACGGTAAGAATGCTTGTGTTTGTATGCTAGGGTAAAAAAATAAATTTTAAAAAAAGAAGTGGAGTTTTATTAAATATACTCATGAAAAAAGGGTTAGAAAGTAAAAATTAAACTCCTAGAATGTCAGTTAAGAGCTAAAGACAAACTTTATTCAGGGAAGGAAAAGTTACTTTTAGTTACTTTCACGATTCTTACTTTTTGTAATTTTTCTTCTCAATTTTGGGAATCTTACACATTTTAACTTTATTTCTAAATTGTTTGAGCATAAAGCACTATTCAGGCATTGCGAGCTTAAAATAACAAGCTTTCTAGATGACCTCTTTATCATCAGCTGATTCCTGCAAGCCGTTGGCATTCTTTCAGTGTTTAAGGCCCATAACCAGTTTTCTTGATGGCTATAACATTTTCCTGGTTTAAGCTACCACTTGGCTGCTGAGAGAGCCGACAGGCTTTTAGATGCTGATTGGAATCTATCTGCTTGGAGTTTAGAGCTGCTTCGTGGTGAAGCCAGAGGCAGAGAAGGCATATATGGTTTTTGTTTGTTTGTTTGTTAAGTTTTGTTTTTATTTTTTGCATGGACAGGCACCGGGAATCGAACCCAGGTCTCTGCCATGGCAGGCGAGAACTCTGCCACTGAGCCACCGTTGCATCGCCCTGGCTTCTATGGTTTTGACCCTTTTAAAAAGCCTTGGCGTTTAGAAAAAATCACTCCTTTTCTTCTCATCACTGCAGAGAAAGTAGACTGCCACCATAGAGATCACAGCTTCCGTTTGTCAGAGATGCATTTCAACACTGAGGGCCAGTGGGAAGTGTGGGGAGCCCAGAAATGGCAGGGCGACCTGGGGTTTCTGCCCTTGGGAAGGAGATTGGGTTGTTACTGTCTGTATAACCTCTGCAACAACTTAATATTTTAGGAATGATGTGGCCAGTGGTTTTATTTCCTGCAGTTAACTTCCGGTTACTATACTTCATACTGTCCAGCCTCACCTGATTCACGTGTGTATTCTTAGGACTTCCAACTATTTGTCAACTTCCAGAAGGGTTGCACAATGCAAATTATTTTCTGAGACAGATTTTTATTGTATAATATAACATATATACAAAGCAAAGAAAGAAAAAACCAGTAATTTTCAAAGCACTATTCAACAAGTAGTTACAGGACAGATCTCAGAGTTTGTCATGGGCTACCAAACGATCCTCTCATATTTTTCCTTCTAGCTGCTCCAGAACATAGGTAGCTAGAAGGAATAAATATCTTTTTATCATCACAATCGACTTGTTTTCTTTTTTGTGTGTGAAAAATAAGAATAGCATATCCAAAAAAAAGCAATACATTTCAAAGCACAGCACAGCGATTAGTTGTAGAACATATTTCAGAATTTGGTATGGGTTACAATTCCACAATTTTAGATTTTACTTCTAGCTGCTCTAAGATACTGGAGACTAACATAAATATCAATTTAATGATTCAGCAGTCGTATTCGTTTATTAAACCCTACCTTCTCTGTATAACTCTGCCATCACCTTTGGTCTTTCTGTCCCATTCCTTAGGGGTACTTGGGCTATGCCCATTCTAACTTTTTCATGTTGGAAGGGGCTGGACAATGCAATTTTATTTATTCTCTTATTTGTTCATTTTAAATCAGATACTTGAAAAACACCACATTTCAAAGTAGCCATAAGAATTAGGTGCAACAGAGCCAGAGAGCTGTCAGTTAAAACTGTCTCAATGCTAACATAATACCTCAAATTTCACAGATCTCATAATATCTGCGCTGTGAATATTTGTTTCAGGCATCAACTTGACATTTAAAAAAAATTTTGAACAACATGGACATTTCACTTTGCCAGAAAAGCTACTTCTTATAATAATGCTTAAAAAATTAGATTTCAACTAAAATATCCAATTTTCCCCCATTCCAAGAGTCAGAAATCTATTTTCATAGACTTGAAATTTGATCTTTCTTTTTTTTTAGTTTCTAGGCTAGACATACTTGTCACCCATTTTGAATTGGTTGGTTAATGCATTAGGTAATAAAACTTAACTGCCCCAAAGATACGTTCTAAATTAATGAAAACAGTTTCTTCTTAGAATTTTGCTTAAGGGTTTCAGTCTGGGAAACTTAAAAGTACAGGTAGACGTAGAGAATGGGAAAGTAATGGTGGGCAGTAAAGGAGTAGTGAACTGGAAGATAAAAAGTTAATTTAAAATAAGTGGCATTTTTATGTTGGAAATACTCGGTATTTTATACTTATATTTATATTTGTATTGTTAGCTATCGTGGCATATAATATTAATAATTGTATTTTTTATTTTTGCATGAGCCCTTATAGCTTACAAAATGTCCTGAGATCTTACCTTCTCAACTACATGGTAAACTTCTTGAGACTTAGAGGCCCTGTTTTATATTTTTCCCTCCCTCATCACAGGAATTTCAATATATTCAATCATCTTTACATCTTTAAAGATTGGTGAAATGTGTAAATGTAATGGAATGTTGAAATGTAAAGTTAAACTCACATACACAGACATATTGTACATGATGGTCAATTTTTACTAGCAGCTATAAGAAAGAGTCTAGAGCTTGGTGTCAGATTTACTTTGGCTCCTAAAAGGAAAGCCATTTCCAAAGAAAGTAAATGAAAATATTCTTGGCAAGTTCCCGAGTCACTTTTAGAGCTTATCTAGAGCTAAGGGAACCCATTACTTTCTAGTTCTTTCCACTTGTGGTATTCCAAGGGGCTGAGGGTACAAGCAAGAGTCTCTCTGGTCCACACTAGCTAGAAAAAATGATGCGCAAGGAAGTTTTTCTGTGGCCTTGCAGTCTCATCTTTCCAGGACTAACCTAATCTTCCATATTCCTTTGAGAAATTAATTACCGAGGGATGCGCACAGCAGATCATGTTTTAATTGTTTTTCAAATAAAGAGGTTCCTAATATTTGTAACGCTATTAACAAATAAATGTCCTCCTTCTTAAAAAAAATGCCCCAATGTAATAACCCCTCTTATTAGAAATAGTTAAAATAATTATCTTAATTAGAAAAAAAAATTTAGAGTTAGTTGGAGCTCACCATCTGTTGCAATGTAGTTAACTAGTAACATAGTAAATACAATATGAAGACGTAAATCTGTTTCCATTCACTGAACTCATTAATCATGTAGCCTAACTGGAAAGCACAGCCCCACTCACATTTTATATTTGTTTTATGCTGGTAAAGGCTAATCCCAGGATATTTCATTTACTTCTAATTGCCAAATACAAATTAAAATAAAATTTATCATTGCGTTTTTCAAGATGCGTTGCAGTAGAGAAAATATGCAAATTCACGTGAGATGCAAAACGGGTAGAAATGCAATTTGTGCATATGGGAATCGAGGAGCAGGTGGCTTTCTTTTGTGCTCACTGGAGCAATTTTCTTAGAAGCCTGGATAGTGGAGTCCAAACATTCTCTCCTGCCCATAGTTTTGATTGGAACATACTGTATCACCAGAGTTCTCTATCTCCACATCTAATAGAATATAGAGATTATCAACCAGTTTCATAGATTCTTGCAGAAGAAACCATTCACTCATTATTTTTTGAACCGAATAAAAATAATTAATTACTGCATTTAACAATTATTTATTAATATTCACATTATGCCAGGAGATGGCAAGACAATGCTGAGCAGTATAGTCACATTCCTGGTCTAATGGAACTTAGTCACCTCTGTCCAAACCTTCAAGTGATGGCTGAAAATTTTACAAAAAGATAATATCATTCCATCAGTTGTAACAAAAGCACCACACCAAGGCAATGTGCTAATAATAGGGAAAACAGTGTGTGTGGGGGGAATAGATGAGAACTCTGTGTTTTCTGCGTGACTCTTCTGTTGTAAATCTACAACTTCTCTAATTAAGGAAAAATTCTTTTTAAAAGAACCTATTGTCCAAAGATCTTTTCTTCTTTAAAATGCAATATTTCACACAAGCAAACTTGAGTTGTTGTTTTTCTCCCTATCTCTTGGCTGTAAGTGGGATTTAAAAAAATATATATGCATATTCACATCAACATAAAAAAGTACTGGTTGTATAGCATCTCTGTCTTTATTTTCCTCTTCTTGTTTACTTATAGATTGAAGAAAAAAGTGAGAATTTCTTCTGTTGTCTTAACACACTCCTCATTACCATTTACAAATTTCAGTTAGTCCAACATAAGGAAACAATCTTCCTACTTCTGCCGAGAAAGCGCTCTCGGTAGGCACTGAGCCAGTATCTTCAGCAGCCACTGGTGAGCCAGGTGCTTCATCTCCTCCTTCAGCACCCCAGGTGCTCGGTACACAGCAAGCACGCACAGGTTTCCACTCAGCCTTGGAAAGCGCTGTCCAGCAGCCATCACAGGACAGTCATGGACTCAGGCTCTAGTGAAAATCAACACGCCTCATGCAAATGACAATCAGTTATATTGTTCCACTATCAGAATCAGAGTTTCACGTACTCTGAGAATAATCCAGTCCGAATATTCAATGGTTATTTAGACGAAATGAATTTCTTTCTATTTTTTTTAATTTTTAGGGAAGGAAGGAGGGAAGAAAAAGAGACAGAAAGAGAGAAAGAAAAATAGAGGAAAGGAAAAGGGAGAAAGGAAGGAGGAAAGAAGGGGGAAGGAGGGAGGGTAAGGACATTCCCCATTTGTCCTTAAAATCTGCATCCAATTCATACTGGAGCAAAATATCAGAGGAAGTTGCATTGACCTTCCATCTGGAGACTGATTGCTTCTTGGCCTATTATTCAGAGCAACTCAGTCGGTTGCCTGACATTGTCATCTTTACCAGAGCCAGAAGGTCAAGATTATATAGAATCTGTCCTTTTGTGTCTAGTTTATTTCACTGAGGATTATATGAATTTATTTTTTTAAGTTTGTTTTTATTTTCATTAGTCATTCATACTTACTTGTCACCCCTAACTTAAGAAATGAGAAACTTCACGCATTAGTTCTGCAGCCAAGTTGGTCTTTCTTTTCTTCTTCATTCACCTTCATAGATTGAGGAATTGAGATGTTAGGCTGGAGAATAAAGTCAAGGTTCTTAGATTCTTTATGAAAAGAAAAGCATGACTTGTGGCCCTCTGCATGCTATAGTCTGTTACAGAATATCATCTTTAGTGCATAAAAAATAAAGAAGTTATGACCATACATTTTCCACAAAGTAGTCCAAATAATAATGGCCTAGAAGAGGCTCCTGGATCAATTATTCTTATTCATTTTTTTAGTGAAAATACTCATTTTTCAAGTGTTAGAAATTTTGAGGCATCTCCATAAAGATCTGCATGTAGTGTGCATAGCAATTGTTTTAATATCGACTGGTTGGTGGAATGATGAAGCACCGGGTAACACGTTAAAACATGTTTGTACTGTATTCACTGCAGCAGTAGTATCTACACACACTTGAAAAATAAGAGCAAGCATATGTTTGAAGTTTATTCAGACTACATTTATATCTAGTCTTTTCACCTGGATAGGATGACCTCTTGCAATAACTTTGCATCCCAAAGCTGTTCACAGGTGGTGGTGAGGGGGTACAGGGGTAAGAGATGGGATTTTCAAGTTCATATAACATGTGGATCCTTTTAAAGAAAAAAATGTGACTTAGATCCCTGGAATTGACTTAAATTTTTTTGTCTGATGTACATGTGCCACATAATAAACATGTGAAACATGTACACATGCAAACCTGGTTTTAAATTCTTTACACTCAGAGCCCTTGTACAACCATAAAATCAAAACAAATTGACAATCAAATACAAGCTACAAAATCAATTAAAATCAAATTAACAGAACTAATTGAATGTGGCAAAAGATGTTGTTTGGCCCACAATTAAACTACTGCTCAGAATGGAAATATCGCCTTGACTTACTATGGCAACAGTGCTTTTGAATTCTCTATGTCTTTATATTTCTGGACCCAGGAGATAGTTGTCTGTAGACCATGGGTCAGAGTTCACTTATTTGTTTCGATAAACTTGGTGCAAATAAATTATTTATAAAGTCCATCTTTTAGTTTTAATTAATAATTCTTGTTGGGATTGTACAGAGATTATCATCTAAATAAAAGCATGCAATTCAATGAGAATTTGCAGAGAATTTGCAGAATCCGAGAGCCATGTCCAAGCATTCCACCATCCCTATTCCTGATGACTATGGACTCCAGTTTGAAAACAACACCCTAGAAGATACTAAAACTTGTTCTGAACCTGTACTATGTGAAAGAGTAGCCTCTTCGATATTAACACAAACTTTCGAAGTTTCAGTGTCATAATAGAACACCCTTAAATGAATAGCTTGATTTTTCACAAGTATACCATGGGTCACCGTTAACCCATATGGTTCCTTTGTGCAAATTAGAATAAGGTACCACTTCAAGCCAAGGCCATGGCTCAGCCACAGGGGACAGGCAAGAACTTCAGACCCACTGACCCTCGGCTCAATGCCCTCTTGCAATGACAACCTACACAGCTGCCCATGGCCAATCTGGTCCACTATTAAAAAGTGGAAGAAGCAAGTTTCTTATCTCTCATTTAATTTTCAAGAGAAAAAATCCTGACTCTCAAATTGGCTCATTATTTGAGTTAAACCTCTCTTTTTAATCATATTTACTTTGGTTAATTAAAGCAAGGTACTGGGAGATACTCGTACAGTTCCCCTTAGGAAATTATTCCTGGTGACCTCTTCTTAAGTAAAAGATACTTTCTCCTCATTAGCTCCAATCCTGCTTATTTCCCCAATTTCACGGCATTCTCCCCATTTTCTTGTATTTGATGTAATTGACCAAATAATCAAACCCTAATTTCTAGCTCCTGAGCCCCTTCTCGATCAGTGTTTATTTATTGAAAAGCCACTTGCTTGTTACATAATAGGAACTAGAAAGAAATATTTGTACTATCTTCTATGGCAGTGTATCTCAGCAGTAATGCAGGAATATATATATATTCTTTTGCTCTCTCTTTCTATATATATATATATATATATACACACACACACACACACAACATATATATATATATATCTTGGTTTAAATAAAGTCATTTCCATATAGATATAGCATCTCAAGTAAGAATACATCATGGAGAATTATGTAATACTGTTATGTTGAATGTAACTCACTGAGCTTTTGAATGCCATTTACAGGTTATTTCTAAATGTGCAAGTCCTTCATGAAGTCTCCTTGGGTTCCAGCCTGCTCTAGCCCAGGGAGAAGTAGGGAAGAGAGAAATGTATCAAGAACAATGGGGGTGGAAACCCAGTTAGCTTTGAAAGATTTAGGGCCATGACCCTGCATTAGGAGTTGCAGGTCTGAAATTTCAGAATTATTTAAAAGAGTGATCATAGGTCACTCAGAATGACCATATATATGAGAATCTAGGTAGATCTTGAAGCAACTTAAGGCATGTATTTGAGATTTTCTTTTTATTAATTACTTTAATATTTTATGGTGGTCCACTCTCTTACATCTTGCTCTGTTACAGACTTTTATATTTCTGGATTTGAAGTCCGTGTCAGAATGGACCCCAGATTTCTGAAGTGTTTAGCTTGCTGCAGGGTCAAGTTAGTGGGAAAATATTTAATTTCTCTTTCTAGATTTTGTCTAGATTTGGTGCCAGTGAAATGAGGCAGCTTCCAAGTTAAAATTTTATTCAAACTACAATGGCATCAGTGTTCCAAAGAGTTCAAGTGGAAGGGCAATGGAACAGAAACATTTCTATTAGTCTCTCCTTCCATCATAGATCCACTTGTTTTCAGTGCTTGATGACAAAAGTATTGTGAAGTCGGTCTTTAGTGCCTCCAACCTCTTTCTGGGTCCCTTTTTCCCCAAACATTGGAAAGAGCTGGAGCACGTGGTTCTGGAAACAGTAAAAATGCATCCCTGGTAGCCTGTTGGGGAGAGAGGGTGAGGCAGGAGGAGGGAGAACTTTGGTCCACTGAGTATTAGAGTCTTAAAGGCAGAAGCAAATCTGATGGCCGAGACTAGGAAGAGGATGTTGTAGCTCACAGATGAGAAGGAGAAGCAGGGAGATTTTCTTGGGCTGAAGTGCCTATAGAAATACTCTGTGTTCTGCTGGGTTGCCTGACTCTTCTTGTACCCTGTGGCTGACAGCCACCTTCCCAGTGTCACTGGATGCGGGGTGAAAGGGACAGGTGTAGGTGCATGTAAATTTGTATATTTGATTTATTACCAAGACCATATGAATCACTTTTAAACAAACTGGAAAATAAAGACAGGCAAAATGAGAAATAGATAGCTTTAATGCTACCCATAGTCTTACCAACATAGAAGGAACCCTGGTTAACCCCTTTCTCTACATCCTTCCAGATCTTCTTTTTACTTATTATTTGCAGTGCATGCCTTTATACAAAAATCCCAGAGGCAATTGAAGTGTCATAATAATACAGACAACAAACAAGCTGACTTGCTGTATTATCTTCAGCAAGTTGTTAACCTCTTGGTGCCTTGTCTGTGAAAGGACAAGCTTGGGTCATGAACGCTAAGGCTCCATTCCAGCTGCAAAAAATCTATAACTTCATGAACTCTTGGGCTTACCAGGTAGGGCTTTCCTTTGTCTACTGAGGTGACTTTGTTTCTTCCACATGGAATAATGTATTTCAAGAGTTCAAGTAACTATTATTATCACCTGGCCCATCATCTGTCAGAGAAAGAAGAATTTTAAAGAAGTTAATCGTGTTTATTGTGATACTATATTAGCAATCAGTATTTCCTCTGGTAAAGACTGTCTGAAGCTCCTGACTATGTTGTTACAATAACTGTAACATTATCATTGTAATTGTTTCTTCAATGTTAAAAAATCCTTGACAGGTATGGACTTAATAAAAGCCCAGTTAGAAAATGGATCAGTGGAATCATTCCACCGTTTTGTGTGGATGTACGTGTGTGGTGTGTGTGTGTGTGTGTGTGTGTGGAAGAGAGTCAGAGACAGAGACAGAGAGACAGAGAAGGAAGCCATTCAGTTCTCTGTGTATGCTGCCACGTGTACTTACCTAAGCATTCTACAGAGACAACTTTATATATGAGCATCAGGTATAAGAAATAGATCATTGCTGTTATGCGATTGTGAGCTTAAATAGTAAATCCTCTTTTCTCTGAGCTTCCTACCCAGCAGAATTATGCAGAAGCGATTTTACTTAGTGGATTATGGACATGTATCACTAAGTTTATCTTTGCCAGATCACGGCAAAAGGGATAGAGCATTAGGAGCTGCCTTCTACCGAAAGAGTCAAAGCCTTGAGTATACCCCTAAGACCTCTATCTACATGCATAATGACCTTCCCTGGGCAAGAAAGCAAACAACTGCATGCGCAAGGCAGGTAGTTTTATCAGCTACCTTTTTGGTATTTGTGTACATTTATCCAATTTGCTTGAAGATCAGCTGAAAAAGGCATCCAGGCATAATTTTGGAAAGTGATCCCAAAACTCTAAAAATGTATGCAAAGCTTAAATGGGTACTTTTCTGAAATACTAAGGTGCAGCCTGTCTCCCTGCTTCATCCCTGTCTTCACCCATATGCTAGATAGTTAGGAATGGGGGATGAATTGGGGGTAATGACTGTGGAGAGACACATTTCTGCTCTACCGCCTTCCCCCTGAGCTACATGAAGCCACCTAAAGGACACTTTGCAAAGTTTGGCACTTAGACTATTGTCAGACACATTGTTGGCAGGCACTTGTATAAAGCTGAAATTTTGCACCCCAGCTAGGGATGCAGAGACCTCCCTTTCATCACTCTCCACTCTGGTTCTGGAGGACTTAAAAAATGAAAGTTAACTAACTCATCAAATAATTTTGAATCCCTACTGTTCCATGCATGGACCTAGGGGCTAGTGGATGCTGAGACTTTCCCCATCTCTTCTGCAGTGTTTTGGATCTGTGAGTCGCCTATCCTTTAAAAACTTTCATGTGGAGACTGCATAGCTCTATGGTATAGAGAGACTCCAGACAGCTTGGGCACCTGCTCCCAGTGATAAAATTTGTGATTGTTCCATCACTACGATACATCCATTCTACCCAGAATATGAACCTCTAGTGACAACAATATGTTCAAATCCACGTTCACTGAAATAAAAAGGGGTTCACTCTTAAAATGTTTGGCAAACTTTTTTTTTTTTTGGCTGCAAAAAGTTTTAGTGCATACACTTGTTTCATGGTTCATTAGAGGGTTACAGAGTGGCTGGTTAAAAAGATACTTCCTGGGTGGAAGAAGGGGCTCAGGCAGAAGCCTGGATGCCAGGGGAATGCAGAGGGTCCCCCCAAAGGCCTCTGAATTCCGGAGGCTCCTAGTCTTGCTTGAGGGTAAGCCTTTCAAAGAGATCATCACCCAGCCTGGCCTGTGAGCGGGCTAGCCTGTGGAAGTTGGCCAGGTGGTCATACATCTTCTTGATGAGTTTCACCGTGTCTAGGAAGAAGCATGTTCTCGTAGAGATGAGGGTCCGTGTTGGCCAAATCCAGGGCATGCCAATCCGAAGGGGCCTGCTTCAGGCTCTGCTCCAGGACCCTGGCTGCTTCCATGGCATCCTGAGCTTTATCCCACTCATGTTGAGACAGCTTTTGCAAGTCCTGGAAGAGGGTGCAGCCTCTGCGTTGGTTTTGCATCTTCAAGAGACCTTGCTAAGCAGGATTCCGGACTTGCCCTATGCAAGAGAACATTTTTGTCAAGCATGTCCAATGCTAGGCTTTTCCTTTAGGAGGAATAGCGAGGCTCACTTTGGTTATCTTAATTCATGGGGATAACGTTAATGAACAGCATAGCTGCAAGATAAGCAGATGTTCCATGGTGGTCAGAGATCAGTTTCTGTCCACAGGCCCTCATGGAGCCTGGCCCTGGTCAGCCATCCTGGACCAGGGCAGTTGTTTCCCATCATTGCTCCTTCAGCAGCAAGAATGTTCAAGAATCTTTTCTCTGGTGCTCTGCTTCTGGCTATCTTTACTTCTTCCTGGAAGGAGGTGGAGCAGTAAATTCTTATTCTTCTCCCACTACCAAATGTCTGTTTATTTAAAAATTTTGCCTTCAAGATAGCACACAGAAGAATGCATTTCGCCTAGCAAACCGATATTGACTCTGTTGGGGCTGAGCATTTTATCCCAGGTTATCTATAAGTTTCTGGTCAACCTAAGATTTGGCAGTCAGGTGCCTCTTATATTTCTAACCCATTAGATCCAGAAATTTAAAGCATGACACAGAACGTTAGCCCCTGCTATGGGGCTGTTTTTAACAGGACAGGAGACTGCTATGGTTGTTTTTTTCAGCAAAAGATGTGGGCAGGGCCAGTGCCCTCAGAGGGCACATTGTGTGGAACAAATATTATGGCTGACCCTTTCAGAATAGTACCAAGCCAAGACTATATTCACAAGGAAAAAATATTATCAGCTTTTGTATGACTGTTCCTAATGTTTGCGTATAGATTTGGAATCTTAAGACTATCACTAAGCTTTTCCACAAAAACATTTAAACTCATAAATTTTTCCATGTAAGTATTTAAATATAGCTTTTTACCTTTCATAAATTTATATTGTGATGGCATATGGGATAATTATAGGAAAAGTAGCAATGATAATGTACAAGAACTAAAAAGAGACATGTTTAGCCTTTAAGTGTTGTTAGATAAGGCTGGCTAGTGGCCAGCAATAGAATTTAAAAACAGTACTGCTATGAATTAGATAGGCAGAGTAATAGAGAAACAGAAAATAAAGACCTTGTATGGCACCCTGACGATAGAAATGTGGGGTCATGTCACTAGCAAAAAGAATTATCAGGGAGGAGGTGTAAGGGTAGTTCAGTGGTAGAATTCTCGCCTGCCATACAGGAGACCCAGGTTCGATTCCCAGTCCGTGCACTTCCCAAAAACAAACAAACAAAAATTCAACAAATGATGCTGCAATAACGGGATACTCACATAGAAAAATATTGAAATGTGAACCCGCCATAGAGCATACACAAAAAAAGAATTATCTGGAAGACATAGTAATTATCTCAGTGCTTATTCTCTTATGAAATATGTAGCCAGCTGGAGACTCAGTTGAACGATAGAGAGGAAAGAAAGATAGCCAGTATCATTTCTTGGAGTCAAATAATTTACATTACCCAGCAGTGGTGTTCATTGTGAACTATAACTGCCTACATTTAGTTTGGCCATGATTTGAGCAAAACAGATAAAATGTTTTCAGTTTACATGAGTTATACAAAAAAAGGGGGCAGTAACAGCCTGTTACTTTGCTTGTGTTACTTGTTTCAAAGGAATGGTGTCTTGTCATCTTCCTAAGTTCATTACAAGAGGTGGGTTGCACCAAATGCAGACTTTTTTTTTTTGTTCTGTGGTCTGGCAGGTAACTAGAAATATACAAATCAGTGTCTGTGTGAGGCTGAAACGTCTCACATTTTAAAAAATGAAATCCACCCTGGATTAGGGTCCATTCGAAGTATTATAATTATATTTAACAGTATTCATTTATTAAGGTATTTACTTAAAGAAATATTTCTTTGCTCCCTTGACCAGGGAAACAGGCAGCACAATGGCAGGTGAGGTGACAAAGATGCCAAAATGAAGTTATTGGGCTTCATTTATGTTCTGATGAGAGTAAAATAACTTTACCTCATTTATGATCTTATTTTGTTACAGTCCCAATTGCGTGAACTTTTCAACGCAAGTAAAGACATATCATGGGGTGTCATCCATGTGCTTACTGTTTTGAGAAGTGATACTGTGCTGGATTCCAGAATAGGATTTTTCATACACTGGCTCAAGGAGCTTTTGATCAAATTGGAGAGAAAGGCAATAATAAAAATCACAATTTCTATAGCATCTAGACATTATGTTAGATGCTTTACATATATTATTTCTAGCTGTTACACAAAATCCTATAAATTATTGTCTCATTTCCACGCAGGAAGAATTAAGAGTAAAGGGTTAAGTGACCAGTCCAAATAAGCAGAAATAATATTCAAATCCACATAGTCTACTCTATCATGCTATATAAATATAATAGTGAAATAATAAATAACAGTAATGTGGGTAATTGCTCTAGGAATTTACAGAAATTGTAAGATTCATGCAAGAGGTCAATTTGTTCTGTTTGCTTGTTAGTCTTTATAGGAGGCACTGCCAGAATATACATACATACACATACATATATGGTACACACATACATAGTTATAAACAGAGAGTGACAGAGAAGGCAAACTCAACTCCTTCTGGGTGTTTAAAGTCGAAGAGAAAATGTAGAACTTTCCCATGAAAACATGCATTTCATCAGATGGAAACAGTCAAATATTGAATCTCACCCACTATAATTGCTTGTACTTCATTGCATCAAAGAGTTACTGTATCCGCCCTCCCTTTGCCTCTACATAAGATGATAAATCTAAGTCTCTGTGTGAGGTTGACATATAAGGGTAGAAATTATTCTTCCTGTTTGGCTTAGGTAGGAAGCCTACCACAGCTGTTACATCTTGTGCCTGGATGTCTCAAAGCAGTGAACAGACACTGTACAAGAGTTGGCTAATCACTCCAGACCTGCCAGGCTAGTCACTGAAAGCTTCAGAAAATCACAGGGAAGGTGCAGGTCTCTTTCGTTGTGCTGGGTCAGACTGTCGAGCACTGAAGTTTCTTAGATCTGATTGTTGTAGAGAAGGGGTCTTTACAGCAAGCCTCATCTCCAAGGTACCAGAAACGCTCTAACACATTTTTTCCAGAACAAATTGGCTCTTTTCTTTGCCATTATAGTTCCATCATGCATTTATTCTTTTATCCATTCACTCAACAAATATTTATTGAGGGTCTTCTCTATGCAAGGCAGTGGATATGTTTCCTTACTTATACTCGCCCCACTCCTGATCTCTAATCTGCATCCCCAAAGTGGATTATTTCTTGACAAAAACCCTCAAAGGTCAAGAGTTGTACTGTGCAGCTAACAGCCTAATAGTTTTGAGATTTTGAACTACTACTCAAAAGGAAAAGAAAATGTTTCTTAATGCAATTTCTCCTCCTTTCCCTCAAAATATTCAAAATATCTATGTGGTGATGGTAGAGATTGCATATTTTTCCCCAGTAATTGTGCCTGACTCCATAGCCTCTGGTACATTAAATGTAATACAAGGTTTGATTATAAGGGAATAAGACTCATGTTCTTATACTACTCATTTATTAACAGAAGCAATCCAAAAACAAAAAAGTTTCTTTTTTTCTTGTATATGTGTGTGCAAGCAATGCAGTATTATGAATTCATACTTCTCTAAGGTGACTCTTTAAAATAGAAGGATAGTTCTTGGGTCAAATTCTGATATTTTGTTGACAACCAATTCCAAAGCATCAAATACAAAGATTAATCGAATTTGGAGTGTAATTTTGCTATATAGTTGGGTTCAAGCAGTTCAAGTTTCAGAAACTAGTGCTCAAATAATAGAAAGTAGAAAGGGAGAAAACTGAATTCCCTGTTTTTGGAAAGTATTAGTGATTGGGATGTATCTACCTCAGGTGTGCTTGAGATCTGTGTTAACTGCCAGGTTCTCCTCACCACACTATTTGCAGTAAGAATTCTAAGTGTCAAAGAAGCTCAAAATGACAGCTGTTTCGGAAATCCAAGAGAGAAGCTCTTCAGTGCTCACAGATAAAAGTAGACATTTTGTTTGTTTATGATCCTACTTTAGAAACACTTAGCTAAGTCCCAGGGACAGAAAAAGTCACACATGAAAGTATTATCATGTATGAAAATATTGCATCTATAAAATTACATGTTTTATAACTCCCAAGTTAAATCAGTTATGACAGTGAGTTTTGGGGTACAAGATGACTGGAGGGGATGCCCTAACTTATATAGGTAAGAGAAAATCCTAAGTCTTCTATAAATTCAGCGAGGCTAGGAAGTAAGTTGTCAGGGAACGAGTGAAGACCCACCAAGGAAAATATTTCAATTAGCAAAGCAATGGAAAATCAGGAACATTTTCCAGTTGACTGAGAAAGATATGATTGGAATGGACCATTCTTATAGAATATGAGAACAAAAAGGAGCTAAGAGATCTCCACACCACCACCCCCCTCCTCATTTTACAGCTTAGGAAACACCAATAGGAGACAGGAAAGGGCTGAATCAAATTTCAATGCCAGTGCAAGAAGGAATGAAGTTGTGAGGCATGCAACTAGGTTAATAAACCTTAAGGACAGTATGTTGAATGAAATGGCAGAAACAAAAAAGACAAATATTATCATGCCTCACTCATATGAATTAAGTATGATGTACAAACTCAGAGAATTGAAGTCAAGAACATGGGTTTTCAATTTGGGGGCTATTGTAAAGGGTCCTAGATTGTAAACTCTTATAGCAGTCATATATATTCAGGAGTTGTAACTGTTAATTCAAAATTCTGAGATATTGAGCCATTTGAACATAAACTGGTCATTCCCTGAAACTTCAGGTATGTATGTGACACCTGAGACTCAAGTTGAAGCGCCGAAGCTATGAAAGTCAGCATTATTTCATATAGCAACTGTTAAAAATGTTGGAAAAGCGCTCAGAATTCAACTAGAGATGTGAATGAAGCTGATTTGGATAGGACTAAGGTAAATCAGAATAAAGGGTAATGAATGATATGGTCCATATTTTAAAACTTCAGATTCTATATGAGACCAAAAGATTTTTTTTTTGGTGCAAAATTTGTATTTTGGGTAGCACATTATCTAAATTAACTTGATCAATTTATTTGTACACCATAATTATATGGAAGCTTGAATAGGACATGAGATCCTGTTGGTTTGTACAAGTTAGTGTGATGCAGTGATATATCCCAGAGTAGTTTGGGCAGAGAATAAGAAAGTATTTGTAAAGTCTCCTTGGGGAACGGAGGAGAAAAGAGGAAATATTAACTTGCCCATCAGGGAAATTCCTGATATTCTCACAAGAATTGGGGACAACCAATTCAATAGTCTGAGCCCTCAGACTTGATGTTTGCCCCTTTGAAACTTATTCCTGCAAAGGAGAAGCTAAGCCTACTTATATTTATGCCTACGAGTCACCCCCAGAGAACCTCTTCTGTTGCTCAGATATGACCTCTCTCTCTAAGCCAACAGGGCAAGTGAACTCACTGCCCTCCTTCCTAAGTGGGACATGACTCCCAGAGATGTAAATCTTTCTGGCAATGTGGGACAGGATTCCCATCCATCAGGGGATTGAGAAAGCCTTCTTGACCAAAAGGGGGAAGAGAAAATGAAACAAAATAAAGTTTCAGTGCCCGAGAGATTTCAGAGTCAAGAGGTTATCCTGGAGATTATTCTTATGCTTATATAGATATCCTTTTTTAGTTTATTTTGTATTGGAGTGGCTGGAGGAAAGTTTTACACCTGAAACTGTGACGACTGTATAACTATATAGCTTTCACAGTGTGATCGTATGATTATGAAAACCTTGTGTCTGATGTTCCTTTTACAGATGAGTAAAAAAATAAGGATAAAATAAATAAATAAATAATAGGGGGATAAACTGTAAAAAGTAGAGCAGTTTAAAATACTAGTGGTCAGTGAGAGGGAGGGGTAAGGGGTTTGGGATCAATGAGTTCTTTTTTTTCTTTTTCTTTTTCTGGAGTGATGCAGATATTATAAAAGTGATCATGCTGATGAAAACACAACTATGTGATGACATTGTGAGCCATTGATTATATACAATGTATGGACTGTGTGTGTGTGAAGATTTCTCAATAAAAATATTTTTTTAATATTTTTTCTACTAATAATGCTACCTTTTTAATTTAGAGCTTATTATTTATTGTCGTAAGTTAGAACTTAATTGGGATGAGATTAAAAGCCGGTAGAAAGCATGAATATGTTTGACTTTTACTTAAACATTCCACAAAGTTGTACTGTCTCTATAGAAAAGCTCTTGTTTTGAAAAAGATACCAGTATCTTCCTATTATCCTATTATTTGAATGTGAAAAGAAGGCAACTCTTTTTGTGTGTCAAATCTTATATATCCAACGCCAAAATTGGATGTACCTTGATATACCCTGAGTGTGCTAGTTTGAATCTGTGGTGGACCACAGAAAAGCCATGTCCTTTAATCCTCACTTAGTATTGGCTGGGAGGTTTTGATTGTTCCCATGGAGATGTGACTCACCCAATTGTGGGTATTAACTTTTGATTAGGGGAAGGTGTAACTCTACCTATTCCAGGTGGGTCTCGATTAGTTTACTGAAACATTTTGGAGGGAGCAACAGAGTCAATTCACTAGCCAGCGACTTCTGGAGATGAAGAAGGAAAATGTCTCCCGGGGAGCTTCATAAAACAAGAAGCCTGCAGAGATAGCTAGCAGACATTGCTGTGTTCGCCATGTGCCTTTCCAATTGAGAGAGAAACCCTGGACTTCCTCGGCCTTCTTGAACCAAGGTATCTTTCCCTGATGCCTTAGATTGGACATTTTTTATAGACTCGCTTTAATTGGGACTTTTTTAAGACCTTAGAACTGTAAACTAGCAACTTATTAAATTCCCCTTTTTAAAAGCCATTCAATTTCTAGTATATTACATCCCAGCAGCTAGCAAACCAGAACACTGAGCAAATGATTTCTTAGAAGATTGGGGTAAGAACAGTCAGAGATATATTCTGGAAATTTATTTCAACTCACTTTTTATACAAAGGTTAGGAAGGCAGTGGGGGAAAATTTCGGTTTAGTTCAAATTTATAGTCTGGATCCTGTAAGAGGATGACAGATGCTGCTCAGAATCAATTGCCATGTTAGGCAGGGATCAAATGCTAAATCACAATGCTCTTTGTAGAGGGGTTCTGGCAGGAAAGAGGCTGGTGTGTTGACCCTGCAAACTCCTGGGCCTTTATCAATTGCACTGCTATATCCAGAGTGACCTTTCTAGGCTGGAACCAGCATCCCAGGATCAGTAAAGGCGCAAACTGTGGAGACCATGACTGCAACCACCATCCTGGATTAAGTCTGGGGTTTCCCTTAAGAGGGCATTTCGGTATTATATTAGTCAGGGTTCTCCAGGGAAACAACTGATAAGATATACATCTATGTATGTAGTGAGCTTCATTATAGGAATTGATTTGCATGACCAGGGTGATTGGCACATCCAAATTCCATCCAGCAGGATATAAGCTGGGAATTACAATGAAGGTTTCGAGAGCTGGCTGGCTGAAGTAGAAAAAGAGATTCTTCCTTCTGACTACTGAAATCCTCAGTTCTCCCTTTAAGGCCTTCAAGGAGCTGGGTGAGACTTCTCTCACTGCTGAAGGCAATCTCCTTTGTTGATTATACGTGTAGTCAGCCATGGATGCAATCAGCTGACTAATGATTTAAATCCATGAAATAGCCTCACAGTAAAAATATAGGCCAGTGCTTGCTTGCCCAAACGACTGGACACTATAACCTGGCCAAGTTGAGAAATGGGGATTGTGATGGTTAATTTCATGTGTCAATTTGGCTAGGTTTCATTTCACCCTAATACATTGTTCTGATTTCTAGATGAAAAAAGATCCCAATGTTCATTTCATAATTGTTGTTATTATTCTAACTTATCTAAATGTTAATACAGTGAGGAATTAATTATATCTGAGGATACAAATTAATCTGACAGAGAACAGTGACCAAGGCCTTACTGATTGCCCATTGTGTACATAATATTCTAGTAGTCATTTATAAGAACACAAAAGAAATTGAAAAAAAATTGTCTCTGCTTTCCAGGAACTAATAATTTGGGGAGAAGATAAGACATAGAAGAGTATATTAACACTGTGAGGCAGGATTTAATTAAATGTTGGATTGAGGGCATAGGAAAGAAGTGCTAAAGCACATATCAAAGAAAAGGATTATATTGTGAGTTAGACTTTGAAAGGAAGGAAGGAAATGGAGACACAAGAATATCTGGAAAACAAAAGAAGAGATCATCCCAGGAGAACTGGCACTGGCATCGATTGAGGACCTTTGGATGATGCAAGTCACCATTTCTTTTCTTTACTTTGTTAATACCCTGTCTCCAATTCCTTTATTCCTGTTTTCTCTGAAATCACCTTCACATCCCCGACACTGCCAAGACCACTAGTACTTCAATGCTGTTGAATCTAAAGGGCAGCAGTTGACACCGAAGACCCCTCCTCTTCTTGGTGAGCTTTCTTCCCTTGATTGGCCTCCAGGACAGCCCTTTCTCCTAGTTTCCCTCCAGAGTCACTGATTACTTATTCACAATCTCCATTCATAGTCTCTGTCCTGTCCCTAATCTCTTGGATTGGAGCGCCTTGGTCCTAGGTCTTTGGTCCTCTCCTCTTCTTCAACTACACCAACTACATCAAGGGGTGAGTTTATCCATTGTCATGGTTTTGAATATCACATCTTTGCGGGCAACTTCCAAAATTACATCCTGAGCTGAGGATGTAATTCTCAAACTCTTTACTCATATATCTAATTACTTTTTGTCATTCCTACTTATATGCCTAATAGATGCCTCAAACTCTGTATATCTGAAGCTGAACTCATCTACCACTAAAAAAACTTGCTCCACCCTCAGCCTTTCCCATCCCAGTTGATGGGTACTCCATTTTTCTTGTTGCTTAAGCCAAAAGCTTTGCAGTCATTCTCTATTCTTCTCTTTCTCTCACCACTTTGTTGGGTCTTCCTTAGAAATATTTCCAGTATCTGATCACATGTCTCCATCTACATTGCAACGATCCTGGTTCATGCCACCACCATTTCTCACCTGGCTTATTGCAATACCTGTGAATAAGTCTCTGCTTATACTTTTTCCTTCCAAAACTCTGTTCTCAAAACAAAAACCAGTGTGCTCTTTTTAAAATGAAATCAGGTGGAGTCACTCCTCTGCTCACAACCCTTCATTAGTTTCCAGTTTCACTTAGAATAAAACCCAGAATCTTTACCACGACCTACAAGACACTTCATTGTCTGGGATCCTGCTACTTCTCTCATCGCAGTTCCTAAAATTTTCCTATGCTGTAGCCACGCTGACCTCCCTTCTCTTTTTTGAACACATGAGATATGCTCCCATGGTAGACTCTTTTTGCTGCTTTCTTCCTGCACCTGGAATGCTCTTCCTCCAGATATCACATGGCTCACTCCCTCACCTCCTTCACATTTTGCTTAAATGTCACTCACCTCAATGAGGCATCCTCTGACCTCCTTATTTAAAATTGCAAATTACCTGCCCACTCCCTAGGATCTTACCTTTGTATTATTCATTGTCTCTCTTCCTATATAAAATGTAAGCTCCATAAGACCAGTGATCCTTTCTGTTTTGTTCAGTGATAAACACTACAGAATATGTGCTCAATCAATATTTGTTGAATGACTGAACAGAAATGGACTATAGCTAATTTATGAGCAAGAGAACATTATGGGAAGTACATGGTATGGTTTACAGAATCTAAAAGAAAGTGAAGACCTAGGCTTTGGGACCCCTTCTCCCCAGGTCCCCACCATAAGGCTAAATCATGAACTCCAACTATTTCATCACTTGTACCATTCCACTCAAGATTGAAATTCCAAAATAAAAGCTTCTGATTGGCCTCCCTTGGTCACCTGACACTTGGCCAGGGAGTTTGGGCAACTTAATTGACAGTTCTATCAAGACTGAATCAAATGGGGAAAGACTTATTCCTCTCTTTTAAAATTACTGTGCTGTTATTAAATAATGGAGAATGAATAATAAGAAGGCAAACATGCTAGACATCCTATCCAGTAATTACCTACTTGACCTTTAATGACCTCTAACTTTATTTCATGCATTGGGCTGCATAGACGGGTTGTAGGGCAGAGAAAACTGTCGTGTAAACAATTAAAGTATGATACAGTAGCCTAACCTCAGAGGTTTATACAAAGTGCTGTGGGAATATGGAAAAACAGTGGCTGCTACTTTTTGCAGAGAGGGAGAAGGGAAGGAGATGAAAGTTTTTCAGAGGATGGGAACAAAGGAAGTGACCTGAGCAAAGCTTTATAGTGAAATATGAACACAGTGTCTTCCAGAAGCAGTGAAGAGACCAAACCTTCTGTAAAAGTTGAAGGTCCAGTAACTTATTAACAGGACAGGAAAGGGGCAGCAGACCTGAGTGGTTACATGGGCTTGAAGCCTCCTTCTGCTTGGGAGAGATTCTTCACCTCTCCAAGACTCATCTCTTTAAAAGGAAATAATAATGCACAAAGGTCATGGCCTTTATTCAGAAGTTTAATGAGATGATGGGCTACTGTGTATAGAATGACTAGCTCTGTGCTCCCCCACAAAATAGACATCCATTAAATGTTCATTCTTTCAATAAATGTTGTTGGTCAATTCTATTCCTGATGTTGCTCCCGATATAACAATGAGCAAGACAGAAAAAAATAACCCTCCTCCTCTCTGTCCATCTGTCTGTCTATCTAGGTGTTTATCTGTCTGTCAAAGTTCCCTGTATGCGATTTGTATTATTTTTGCAACTATCCTGTAGGTTTGAAATGATTTCAAAATAAAAAGTTAAAAACTAATCCCTCTTTTCATAGGGCTTAGCCATAAGAAAGCAGATGGTAAATACATAATATGTTCCATAATATGCAGGTGGTGGCATAAGTAAGGCCAAGGGGATAGAATGTAATAGGCAGAGATAGGTAATAAATACTTAATATAAGGTGATCAGTTAGGCCTCTCCAATATTGCTGCATTTGAACAGAACATCCAAAGAAGGTGTTAATATAGAAATATGTTTATGTATGTATGCATAATAAAAGTAGACATGTATAAA
This sequence comes from Myrmecophaga tridactyla, assembly GCA_004026745.1. Classification (NCBI taxonomy): domain Eukaryota; kingdom Metazoa; phylum Chordata; class Mammalia; order Pilosa; family Myrmecophagidae; genus Myrmecophaga; species Myrmecophaga tridactyla. Next base: position 51,353 of record PVIY010001394.1, on the reverse strand, counting down.
AATGTTTATTTTTTAATAATAAATAGGTTTTTTTTTCGGTTTTGCAATGGGGGTTTATTAGTTTACAAATATACACTTCTAATGCCATGAAAATGTCCAAATTAAGGCATCAAGAGGAAGATACCTTATCTGAGGAAAAGCTGCTGGCATCTAGGGTTCCTTTGTCACATGGGAAGACATAGGGTTGGCATCTGCTGGTTTTTTGCTCCTGGGTTCCACTGCTTTCAGCTTCTGATTCTAGTGCTGCTGTTGTTTTTTTTTCTCTCCACTCCTGTGAGTCCTTCTTACCATCTCTGGGCATTTCTTTTTTTTAATATAGCATTTATAATGAATTTTTTGAAATAATTTCGAATGTATACAGGAAAGTTGTAAAAATATAGTACAAAACCCATTCCAATATCCCCTCACCCTTATACACAGGTCCACAAGTGTTTAATATTTTGACACATTTGCTATATCATTCTAACCATTTACTTATTTGAAAAATAATCAAGTTTTTAAACAATAAAAGTAGACATGTATAAAAATAAGTTTATTTATGTATTTACTTATATGTGTGTAACAGTACCGTAGGTTGTGGCTAGAAATAAAAGGATGAAGAGTTCTGACATTGTCTTGAAAATATAAAAATATACAGAATAATTTTTAATTCTGTAAAAATTCAAAGTTTTCACAGATATCTCATTCATGCCCATATGTATCAACGTATCTATGAAATGAGAATTTCATTGTGTCTCATACCTTAGAAATTAGTCTACTATCACCATGATTTTCTAATTTTTATTCAGAATCCTGAAAATTTAACTTGGGCTTGGATTCTTTTGGACTGAAGCTTTTTAGAATCTGTTAAAATAGAATTCAAGATTTAGGTATATGAAATGGAGCTGTGAATTCTTGACTCCTGATATTCCCACTTATTTATACCTTAAATAAAAGCTTTTCTCAAGGAGCAATCATCAAAGAAATGCTGAAGCATTTCTCTCTTGACTACACCTACATGTTTGCTATTTTCAGCAAGCTCCCTTCTTAGTCAGACATTGCTTAGGTTTTAGATTTTCTTGCTGCCAGTCAAGTTCATGAGATTTGTTATTTTAATTTTTATCTTCTGAGCTGTATTTTTCCCTGTAAGGTCATTATCAACCCTCACCCTGTGTTAAAAACATAAAATGAAGGACAGTTATTAAGCAGCGTTTGCATTAGTGGTTTCATTCTTTGCCACAGTATTTCTCAAGGGCTTTGATATGAGATTATTAAGTTGGTATTTTATAAGAATTTCAGAATCAAAGTTGAACATATGTTGAATGTTTCTTTATGCCAGAAAGTTGGCAGCCGTTTCCACCAGGACCGAGTCTTGAGTTTATTGGTTATAAAATCTTGTAATTGCAAAGCTTTATATATAATTTTTTTCCTTTATTCAGATTTTTTTATTCTTTTCATGATTGCCATTTTAAAAATAAAGCAATTTGGCAAGGAACAGGACGGAACTGAATTGGACTTCAGGCCCAATGCCTCTTTCTCTATCCTTTGTTTTTGCATATCAAGTGAACAAGAGGAAAATTTGATAAATTGTGTCATTCCTTATTCTTTGAGATTTGAAAGGAAATGCAAAATCAGAGAGAAACTAAGATATTTTATGAACCTTTGGGCTGAAAGACATGTAGTGCTACAAACTCTAATTGTATTGATTAAGAAATCAAACCCAAGAAAGGTGGAGTGGTTTTTGAAAATTAATTTAGTGGAACCCAGGAGTTATGGTGTTTCAACCATCAGACATGAATTTCTGGTATGAATCAGCTTTTCTAAGATATAAAGAAAAATTTCTACTTTCTTTAATAAGAGTCATCAACTTTCCAATGTAATCAATTTCACTTTCCCAAAGCTTCCTCTAAAACAACCTTTTGGCAGTAAGTAATTTGAGTCAGGGTATGAAGTATGAATTCATGTGAACTGGAAAAAAATTCAGTCCAAGAAGCATTTATCGTGCACCAGCAAAATGCAGGCGCTGGGCTAAGTCATGGAGTTATAAAGAGAAATGAGACAGAAAGGGGACAGGGTTGAGGTCTGCAAGACTTGTGTTTGAATCCCGATTCACTCACTTAGCAGCTGTGCATTACTGGGGACTCTCCGAGCTCCATCCCACTTCGCCTACTTGTGAGGACAAAATGGAGCTTGGCACTTGGTGAAATGCCTAGCACACTTCACGCATAATACACCTCACCTGTGAAACTCCCCTTCCCTCCTTTAACTCACAAATTAATCTTGTAGAAGGGGCCAAACTGTGAATAGATGACTAGGATAGAATTTGATGAGTGCTACAGTTGAGTTATTACTAAAGTGCTAAGAGCATCCTTGCTTTATCGTGGAAGGAGGTGTCAGGAAAAGCAGAGGACGTATTTGAATTGGGGAGAAGTTTGCCAGGCAAACCGGGTAAGAGGAGGTTTCCAAACCAAAGGAACTGCACAAACAGGTGACAAACCTGAATATTTGGCATAGTATGGCACTCTTCAGTAGAGACACTTGAAATGTTAAATTTTCTAATAGTCAAAATTTTAAAGTAAAATTAAATACTTGAAATTAATTTTGATATTTCACCTACCCTGAAATATATAAAATATTATCATTTCAACATGTAATTTATACCAAAAATCAATGAGATTTTTTTTTCCATGTTAAGCCTTTGAAACCCGGTGTCGATTTTGTACTTCCAGCCCATCTCAGTTTATCCTAGCTAGACTTCAAGTGTCAATAGCCGCATGTGGCTCATGGCTACCATACTGCACAGCCCAGATACAGGGTGTAAAGGTGTGAAGGTGTCCAGGGATTAGAGAGAGGGAGAGACTGGATAGAAGGGAGGACGGGGAGCTGATACAGAAGCCCTTGTAGGCTGAATTATGAACATGGAATTTACATTTTTAAGCAGGAGAATACCAGATCTCTATTTTACAAACATCATTCTGGGGCAGGAGGGGTAGGAAAGCTAAAGATATCACCTTGGAGGGTGTCACAAATGATCTAGAAAGACTTTTGCTTCTCAGACTTAAATGTGTACATCAATAATCTGAAGATCTGGTTAAAATGCAGGTTCTGATTTTCTAGGTCTGGGGTGGGACCTGAGACTCTGCATTTCTAAGTTCCCAGTTGATGGTGATGCTTCTGGTCCAAAGATTCCATTTTGAGTAGCAAGGATCTAGGGGAAAAAATGAAAATTAATTTAAAAGATTGTGTTATCTAGAGAGAAGGGAGAAATCCTAGTTCATAATCAAACCGAAAACAAATTATACAAGCGCGCTTCACAGTCTAGACCTACCTAGGACTGACCCCCTTTCCAAGTTACTCTTTCAGGGTCACTTGCTGTGTCAATTAAGGATGCAAATAATGGCCACTTTGTTGCATTTAAGTTTTAAACTTTTCCAGGAAACTCATTAATCTCTGATTAAAAAAAAAAAAAAGGACATTTTCAACAAAACTAAACTGTTGGTGACGTCATGCTTCTGGGGAAGGACATTTTGATTCACCAGTGAGTCGCATCTGCAGGACTGTAATGAAATTGCCCATCTAAAGGTTGGATGTCTGACTAATGTGACCTCGTGTTTGATGTGGGTACTAAGTCTGTGCGATCAAGTGATGGTTGAGAGGCTGGAGGTGGGAGGGATGCAGGGTGTTGAGGAGGTGCAAACGGAACCTGTGAATTTTCCATTGTGCCCAACAGGTGAAGCACTTTGGGGGAAGTCAGATGATAAGGAATAGCATCGTGATTTTCAAGGTTTATTTTATTATTTTTTATTCCTCCACTTTTTAAAGGGAAGTAAATTACTCAATTATGCTTTTTTTTTTTTCGTAATAGAGTGAAAATCTTCTTCAGGGGCATTTCTTTCATCTTATTTAACCGGAAATTACATATTTTGAAAATGAGTCCACAAGTTCATGAAGAAACATAGATTACTGCTTTCAAAATGTATCAACCACTCCCAGAGGATTTGTGGCCATTCTTTGAATTTAAGTAAATAAAGAAATGAATGTTTAAGTTAGAAGAATTCCAATATGCACATCTGTTTTCCTTTAGAAGCCAAAGTGTCGCTTACTTACTCTTGGCAAGGCCAACAAAACTGATTTTTTTTCTTGATTAAGTTAAAAGGACTTGAAGGAAAAAACAACATTTGGGGATGTATGGGGTAGGAATATTTAATAGCTGTCACTTCTAAATATTAAAATGCATTTTCTTTTAAATTATTTTTAGGACCCTCTGACTCTAGTAAACATGCACATGCAGTTCTTTCTGTAGCAATTTTGTATAAAGTCAATTGGATCTAAACCAATTGGGACAGAAAATATGTATTTTTCCCAGGGCATCAGGGCATGTAAATTGGACATTGCTTGATGCCCAGGACTGCCTGTAATATTGCTATTTCATGATCCCCAGTTCCCAAACTGGACTTTGAACTGACAGCAGTTAACTACCCACTCCTTGAGTACTAGCCCAGTTCTTTCCCACTGATGCTGTGTGCAACAAGATGGATGTTTAAGATGCTGCAAAATGAACCCTAGAGTTTAAATTCCTACAGGCACGTGGTCTTCATTGGTAGCTAAACTGTCTCTTCATCACTGATTTCTAGGTCAGATTCCCAACGTGACTGCTAGCACTGATGCTCAGACACCTAAGGAAAGCAACATGGTGCAGAGTGTGGTTAGGGATAAATAAAGATAGCCTCACATGGAAAAGGTGAGGAGTGGAGCGCCCCAAGATAGAGTCCATGGACAGGATTTAAGCACAACCCAGAAGAGGCAACTGACATCTCTCTTTGCCAATTGTGTTGCAGATGCTACACTAAACACTTTTGGAAAATTCTCATGTCCCTTGCACACTGACCCTCAAGAGCCAGTAATATCACCTCCATTTTGCAAAAGAGAAAACTGAAAGTCAGAAATACTGATTTGTTCAAGAGGAAAAAGTTTATAGGTAGAAGAGCTAGATCTTAGCCTTGGTGTGTCAAACTCCAATGCCTAGCAGCATGTGTGTGTGTATGTGTGTGTGTGTGTATGTGTGTATAAGCAGAGTGATTAATGACAGAGAAACTCTAGTTAGAGAGAAAGGAACTGATGGCTTCCAGGAGTAATGGAGGTGACTAGCCTAAGGTGTACATGATACATGCAGTAAGACAGATCGATAAAATGAAAACCACTGAACATTCTGTAACAGCCAGCTTGTAAGCAGCTAAGAAGCTGCCCCTGGGAAAAGGTTGTATAACAGAGATCTACAATAAAAAAAACATATATTCATGAACGGTGTATTTATACTGATTCAAGAACAACTACTCTCATTGAGTTTTCTATCCAGTTGTCAATAAATATGTCACCTTGCACAGTTTGATAACTGCAGTGGCTCTACTCATGAGACATGCAATGAAAATGTAACTCATTCAGTAACTTTTAACAAATAATTATTTGTGCATCTACTCCATAATATTAAAGGGCTTAGGTATCAGCAAGAAAAGGAAATGAATAATAATAATACAAGAGAATAATTGGCTTTGATGGAGATACCAAATGCCGTGGGAGCACAGAAGAGGCACATGTAAGCCTTACCCCTCCCATGGCTGGCAGAGCCCCTGGTCCATCTCATCCAATTTCTTCTTGGGTACCTCTCCCCTCACTCTCTGTGTTCCGACCACACTGATAATCTTTTTGTTTGTCAACCCATCAAGATCATTCTACCTTGGAGGCTTTGCATCAGCTGTCTCCTCTTCCTAGAACATTCCTTCCTCGAATGGTCACAGGGCTTGCTCATTTTTATCACTTAGATTTCAGCTCAGATGTCACTTCATCAAGGAGGTCATTTCAGACCACCATTTTTGTAGTAGCCTGCCTCTCCCATCAATCTTTATTGCCTCATCATTACATTTACCACTGTTAAACATAATATCATTTATGCATGTTTAGATATCCCATCCTTCACCTTCTCCCAAACATGCATACAGACACACAACTGGATGAGCTCCATAAAGGAAGGAATTTTGTCTAGTTAATTGCCGTATTCTCAGTGCTGAGAAAAGAGTTTAGCACAATGTCGGCAGTCACTAAATATTCATTGAATGAATGAGGGAAAGAGAAAAGGAAGGAGAAGGGAAGAAAGTTCCACTGAAGAGAGCAGTTGAGCTGAGAGGTTTGAGCAGGTGATTTTTCGGTAAGACAAGCAAAGGGGAGGGCTGTCATATATAAAGGATGCTATATGGGAGATATCGATGTTGGTAAAGTTGAAGTTGAGAAATGGAGAGAACTAATGTCTGGGATGGAGGGGAAACCTAGGGAAAGGATGATTTGAGGTTACAAAGGATTAATGTGATTCAAAATGTAGTGAATATTGGAAAGGTATGCCAAGCTCGGCAAACAGCCCAAATTTGACTACTTAATTGTAAGTAAATAAAGCATTATAGTGCAACTGGCTTTGAGTAAAAACCAACCAATTTAAAGTCAGGACTTAAGTGACACTACCAGCTGCTAACTTCTGTAACTCTTCCTGAGTGTACATCCTGTATTCTAACATAGGGGTTGGTGAGTTGTCCTGTTAACTTCAAATGTTTGCCTAAAAGGACAAGGGTATTGCAAAGGAAACTGTTTTTAATGGTGGGTTGTCTCAAAACATAACTTTCTACTGCCTTTTAATTTTTGGTGCATAATCAACATGAGTGTCATGGCACAGAATTTAAGACAAATTTACATGACTTGAAATGTAAACCGTTTCAATCATTTCTGACCCTTGCCTGATTATGAATAAGGGCAATGGATGTTCTCTTTGCTCTTTTATTCTAGTTGGTTGCTTTTCTCAAAAAAAACTCCACTAATTCCATTAAAAAAATATTCTGATACTTTCTGATTTAAAATTGTACCCTTCTTCCTTTCCTTTGTGAAGCTCTCCATGTACAAAGTGAAACATTTCAATGACTTAAGGTTATGACAAATTATGAAAGGCTGAGTGACAACTTCTAAAGGTCATGTTCTACCATAGCCATTATTGGGAAAAGTAATATCCATTTTTTCACTTAACCTTTCTGCCATTATGTTTGGTATGTGTGATTCACTTCAGTTTTCCTCAAGTCATCTACATAAAAGATTTATAAAAGGTTCTTTACCAGCCTGGTCTTCAATCATGATCTGTGGAGAGAGTGTTTTACAAATGCTGGAATGTGATGGTGTGATTACAAGCTGGATCCACAACAGAGATGATACCCATTTGGAAAGAATTCACTTTCTCACATTTTAATTCAATACCTGTGCAATACCTCCAAAATAAAAAAGGATTATGTAAATCAGACATTGTCAACTTTCAAGTCTAGAGTTCTTCAAATTTTTAGATTTTTCTTATAATTCCTTTCCTGGGTGAAAAAGATTATTTTTCCTGCTATAATAAGAATAACTCTCACAATACTAGATGGTCACTAAAGTGATTCCACAAGAAATGAAGAAACTAATTATAATTTTTGGGCCGTGGACAAGGCATTTAGGAGAAATGCATCTGCCTCTCCTAACTTGACATATCATCCACTAGAAATGTACATATTATAAATTTCTGATGCATCAGTAATCTTGGTGATCCTGTCCAAGCTGTACAGCCATGTGGTTAGACTTTATGATCTAATGTCAGTAATGTGTGCACATGCAATAACCTGAGTCTAATATGACCTTGAAAATAATAAAGGAGAAGTGGATTCTTAAAGAATTTTTCATAAACAAATTTTTAACCAAGTGGCCATTTAATCTGAAAGACATTGAAGAAATAGCTAAAGATGTTTCTTCTAGTAACAGTAATAATAACTTATTATTCATAATTCATTATGTCCTAATGTATGTCACATCATTATGATCTAATGGCATAGACTTTTCTGCATTTGACAAAAAAATTGCAAATATATTATTTACTTTACTCTTTCCATTAACAACGTGTGATCATTTTAAGTTGCCCATTTTGTTGATGAAAACATGGAGGCCAAAATAAATAAATGGCAGACAGCACTAGAACCCAGGTCTTCTGACCTCAAATCCCATGTTATTTCCATTAATCTATCAAGAAAGAACAAAGAACAGTCTTAATGGCAAGAAGTAGAGGCAAAGAAAAATTTTAAACTCTTTAACTTTACAGGCTTCTAGACGGGATGTTTTTTCCTTTTCCTTGGTTAGATTGAGCTGCAAGGGATAAAACCCTGGAATGAATTTAACAGGGATTATCATCCCATATGTACAAGAGAAAAAATCTCAAAGTCTGGGCAACTCACCAAAAGGATGCAACCCAAAAAGAATAGCAAGAAGAATAACACACACAGGAAGATTAATTTCATCCTTTTGGTATTTTGCACCTATTATAAGCTTTTTCCCAGCCCTGAGTTAAACAGATTGATTTTGTGTCTCACTGTGTACCATTGTTTTTTTCTCTTAAAGTCAACACAGTGATGCCTAATTTTAATATGTATATTCACTAGGAAAGTTTTAACAAAGAGGGAATTGATTGATCTAGAAAATATTGGTTACAGGAGTTTAAAAGTCAGTTTGACTTGTTCATTTCCTAAAAGACCCTTCCAGTTCTCAGTTTCTAAGTAAGGAATTGTGCCAGGAAATTTTTAATATAATATTTTAGAAAATGCTATGTAGTTACCAGGAAGATGAAATGCAGTGTTATGTCCTGGTATTCTTTGGGGCCTTAAATTTTTGTATTCAAGGATTGGGAGGGAGAAGCAGATACAGTGGTGTGACTTCAGTTATTCGTTTTATTAGTAAAATAATTTGGACGAGGATTTAGAGCATGTTAATTTAATTTTATAGTAGTCTAGAGGGGAGAGTGTACAAAAGATGGATGCAGATGAATCACGTGGGAAATGATCTACATCAGTGACAGCTGTCTGTGTCAAATTAGGGAGATGGTCAGCAGGGGCCACGTGACCTGTGGTCCAGTCGGCAGTGTTGGTGCCATGTGTCCCTGTGGACCTGACGTGGGTAGTACTTCACCTGCTGTGCAGTGGATGGCTTGAGCATCTCATTAGAATAAAAAAATGTAGGCGTACTAGAAGGAGTTCATAAAGGGGCTGCAAAAATAATTAGGCAGGTTCATGCATAGGATAAAAATGAAACAAGCCAGAAAATCCTCATGGCTTGGCTGACAGCTATGCCATGGCATGGAGGGCAGAAGGGGGAGGAATTAATTGCAAAGAAGGGCATAAGAAGTCTATAGAAGTTGAGGAAGGAAGCATTTTGCAGAATCTTGGCTGTAACCCATCCTAGAGATCATCTGGAGATTTGGTTGGAATTAATGAGACTAAATTAAGCTAAAGAAACTTGAGATAAGAAAGAGCAGCAAGAAAAATCATCTGCACATGAGACCAATCCAATAAAGCTTTATTGAACAAATTAGAAATTCTTTTTGGTTATTCCCCAACGGGGTTCTCAAGAGAAACAGAACTATATATATAGTTATATTATATATTATATATATATATATATATATATATATATATATTAAGAGATTTATGATAGGAATTGACCTCCACAGCCCTGGGGATTGGCAAGTCCAAATTACATAGACAGGCCACACGATGAGAACCTCTAAGAAACTTTCATTGAATTCCCCGGGCTGAAGTAGAGATAGAAATTCTTCCTTCTGAGTGTTGAAATTATCAGTTCTCCCTGTAAGACCTTCAGCTGATCGGATGAGACTTCTCTCATTGCTGAAGGCAATCTCCTTTCTGACTGTAGATGTAATCAGCCATAGTGCAATCGACTAAGATTTAAATCCATGAAATAGCCTCACGGTAAGATGAGCTGCTGGAATGTGATAAAGTGTTGTCAAATCCAGGCCTGTTGATATCCTAGTTTAGCATTACGTATACTCTATTAATCGTCTCATCTCATTCAAATGTATGTAATCACATACAGAGAATAGAACTTCTAAGTACTAGGGTGCTGATTTAACCTCACACAACCCTTTGATTTGAATTTGTATACTATCTAAGTTAAAGGAGAATTGAGCTACATATTATTTTATATAATTAGAGTAGAATTTATATAGCCAGTTAAAGCCAAAGATGAAGAACATATACCAACTTCTTCCTATGCTCTTCTATTTCCAGCCTAATAGCTAATTTATTGAAAAAATAAATATTTCTCAGTTCTGATCGGTTTGTAGTCCTCATTAGCAATTCACAATAAAGCAGAAGAAAATGGAAGAGTCTTAAGAAGAAAAAGCTACAAACAAAATCTTAATTTTTATATACTCACAAATAGAATATATAAATAGGCTAAAATAGAAGCTAAAAAGGGAAGAAAATAAAAGATAGATATATATATATATATACACACAGACCTAAAAAGGGGGCAATTAGAGCCTGCCTGATTCAAGTGATTCTAAGACATTTTGAAAGCATTTACTTTATTACATTGAATTTAAAATACTCATCAACTGTCAGATGTACCATTGTTTTATCTGTTTTATTAGAGAGAAAATCAATTAAACTATGCCACAATGCTTTCTCATCACATCAATTATAAGATGCCTCCTAATTTTTAAATATTAAAATGTTTTCTTAAAAATGCGTCTTAGAATTGTTGAAATGTGATACTGTGTGCTTAGTCACATAGGAATCGATTGCTTCTCTAAACACACTGATGACAATCTTCTCGCTGGAAAGCCCCTTGGCACACACGACCCTTGCCTCTATCATCTTAATGAGACAGGAATTTTTAAAGCGACCACAAATTTTGAGATTTGTTTTGCTGTTTTAAAAGAAAATCAATTCAATCCATTCTCTGCTCTTGGATGACAAGTGTGGCAATATAAAAACATATGAAGATGGTTTTGTAGGGAGGAGGAGATGTATTTCATAATGTAATGAAAGTGTTATAATGATACATAATGAAGATGTTCTTTTCTTTTTTGGTGTGGGCAAAGCTCGGGAATCGAACCCGTGTTTCGGGCATGGCAGGTGAGAATTCTGCCACTGAGCCATCATTGCACCACCCAATGATGGTGTTATAATTGTGTGTGTGTGTGTGTGTGTAATAAGTGAAGGTGTTAAAATGCCAGGCTACTATAACTTTTATCTTCTCAGAGCTTGTATATGAAGTTGTGATCATTTGACAAGATATACTGTCTTATCTGTGCAATGTTGACACTCTTCTGTTTGATTCCATTATTTTGTCTCTTTGTGTGTGTTCTCTTGTTGTAAAGTCATACATGTAAATACTGCCACATTCAATAATTTACAGAACTCTGGTGCCTTTGATCCGATCCCAGCATGCAGGCTAATCAGATGTTAGTGCTGGGTGGACACTGTGGCAGCATTTATTTTTTTTTTATTTTATTTATTTATTTATTTTACATGGGCAGGCACCAGGAATCGAACCCGGGTCCTCTGGCATCGCAGGTAAGCATTCCTGCCTGCTGAGCCACCGTGGCCTGCCCCACTGTGGCAGCATTTAGATCAAAGGTCTTTTCCATCTCTCTCCTCTGACCTGGTCCGTCATCCTTCAGGTGGAAAGGAAAGAATGAGGCAGATTAGGGAAAGGGAGAGAAGCTGTGGTAAAACATTCTGCAGAAGGTTGGGCCGCCTTAAAGGAAGAAGATGAATTGATAGATCGCAAAAATGTTCTAAAACTATGCCACTCTCAAACAACTCCACCTCTGAATCTAAAACTTGAACTCTGAAAAAGTGTAAAATGTATTTTCATAAATAGGAAAAAGAAAAATATCACTGATTTCATTCTAGAGAATGCTAGAAGTATTGAGATTGCGACAGTACTCTTTTAAAATTCTTCTTAGCTGTGCTTTAATGCAGTGATCCTCAGCTGTGGCACTATTGATGTTTAGGTGGATAATTCTTTGTTGTGAGGGGCTGCTCTGAGCATTGTAGGTTGCTTAGTAGCATCAGTGCCAGCAGCACCCCTCCTCCAGTTGTGGCAAGCAAGGATGTCTCCAGACAAGTATCCTCTGGGAAGTAAAATCAAACTCCCCGGTGTGAAAACCAGTACTCAAATCTATTCAGAAACGAAAGCTCGAAGTGGTGGGGCAAAATTCCAGACAATAACAGATTATTCATTGCTCCTCTACAGAGAGCTGAAAAGGATTCATTAATCTGGAATTCACCAATATCATGCAGAGGGAGAAAAAATAAGATTAGAGCTGTTTTACACTATTAGTCTGACCTTAGCATGTGTAAATAATGTGATGTGATTTCACTCTATGACAAAACAGATGTGCAAAATGTTGTCTGGAAGAGCCTTGTGGCTGTTAAATTTCTTTTGCCATTTTAGTTTAAAGCCAAACGCCCATTGGATTATCTGTCCATTGACTTACCTGAGGAGCTTTATGTTTAGCTCAAAGAAAATAATTCTGAAACTTACTTAGAGACCTCTTGAAAACTCTCTTAAATGTTGACTTAGGTTTATATGTCTTTAAAAATTATTTTGTTCCATGAATTCTTCCAAATTTTTCTCATAGCTACTGTCTTGCTTCGAATGGCCCAGGAGATGATAGCCCAAGAGGAATGATGAAGCATTGTATATGGGTTTACCTACCTAAAAGGAAACAATTCACTGAAATCAGATTTATTTGAGAGGTAGAGGGTGGCTGTTCCTATTACAGAAATATTCTTTGCTATAGGGATTTAAACAATATTTTGTTAACTATCATTTATGTCAAACTTTTTTTTTATTTTTAACTTTTTTTATTGTAGAGTATAACATATATAAAAAGCAAAGAAATAAAAAAAGCAATAGTTTTCAAAGCACTCTTCAACAAGTAGTTACAAAACAGATCCCAGAGTTTGTCATGGGATCATACGATCCTCTCATATTTTTCCTTCTAGCTCTCCAGAATATAGGAGGCTAGAAGGCTTAAACACTTTTCTATCATCACAATCGACTTTTTTTCCTTCTTTTTTTGTGAGCAATAACATATATACAAGAGAAGCTATAAATTTCAAAGTACAGTGCCACAATTAGTTGTAGACCATGTTTCAGAGTTTGACATGGGTTACAGTTTCACAGTTTTAGGTTTTTACTTCTAGCTGCACTAAAATACTGGAGACTAAAAGAGATATCAATTTCATGATTCAGCATTCATATTCATTTGTTAAATCCTGTCTTCACTGTATCACTCCACCATCACCTTTGATCTTTCCATATGTCAAACTTGTTTTTTTATGGTCAAAAAAGTTATATTTAGAATTTGCCAGCTGGATACAGTTTAGATGATTCCCATTTTGTTGGCAACATCCCAAGTGTCATAGTCAGGAGCCAGTCGAACATATGCCTTCTTCTCTCCATCAGGCCTGATCCGAGTGTTGGCCATGTCAATGTCATAAAGCTTCTTCACAGCCTGTTTGATCTGATGCTTGTTGGTCTTTGACACCACAATGAACAGAAGTGTGTTATTGTCTTCAGTCTTCACGGCTAATTCAGTCTTGGGGAACCTGATGATGGCATAGTGGTTAAGCTTGTTTCTCCTGGGGGCATTTTTCTGAGGATATTTGGGTTGTCTTCTGAGATGCACATTCTTGGGCTGGCAGAATGTGAGTCAAGTGTGGATCTTTTATTTTTGTGGCTGTGAATATGTCATACTTTTCATAGCTATCAATTGCATATGCTAGAACCTTATAGGTGTGAAAAACTCCACAAATGGGCAAAAATTAATCCAGAGAAATGTGTTCAAAAATCTTAGCCTAATTTACATGGTTATGGTTACAAAATTGTGCCATAACAGTGATCACTATTTTATATGCTATTCAGAATCTCACCCCTCTTTCATCCTCAAGATATGAGTTGCAAAGGAACTTTACATTTTGATTATATGTGGGTTATCTGGGATTTGGCTTTTAACAATTTTTGGTAAAGTTTGGGGCAAAATCTATCAAGTTATCTGGTTAGTTAAGTCAGAAAATTTTATCACGAAGGAAATGAGTCATCTGTGCTCTAGAAAACATCACACTTGGAGTTCATCAATTAACACAGTGAATGGAATTTATTTAACAATGTTTCTTTAGGTGCCAAACGCTTCATCATCTTTTTGAATAATTCTCTTCCTAAATGATCTAGTTGACTTTAGGTCATGATACAACTTAACCAAGTAATTTTTAGTCCCCTATTTCGCTTTTCTAGAAGCATGAAACATTTATGCATTTTAAATTCTCTCTCATATTCTTTCCAACTCAGACTTCTTAAAATAATCTCTTCAGCCCTCAGCAACCTCCACATACCCCATTCTCACCTCAGCCCCCAGATTCTGCCCCAGTGTGCTTAAAATGGCATCTTCTGAAAGACCCCAGTTGTCACCTTGAATGGTTTCTTGTTTGCTTATCCTCCAATTTAAGTAGCATTTTTCACAGTTGACTGTCAATTCCCATCATGAAACCCATCCCTTGGCTTTTTAATGCTGTTATTCTTCTCATTCTCCTACTTCTCAAATCCCATTTTCCTAGTTGTTTTCCCTCCCTACTAAATATATCACAATGTTCTATACTCTCTTTATCCAGCATCCCATTATAATCTCTTACCTTTCTCCAAAGCATTCACCTTACACGACCTCTTCTTGAATTCCTGATCTATGTTTTGTAACCTAGGTGGGCCTCGCTTTTTACAGCTATGGAGCCAAGTCCATCATCTCATTTAAATGTGCTCCCATTCCCTGAATTCTAGTCTTATGACATCTCCACTGTCTTTGCCATCACCCTGACTTTAAATCTCATGCCACACATTGTATCTGTTCCAAATCATGTAGGAGCTGAGGAGCTGAGGCAGGTTAGATAAGGGAGGAGGGTGGGGGAAGTGACCCTAAAACGCGTAGCAGAAAAGTTTCTTTTGGTGGACACACACCTACCTAGCCCCCCACATGCCCAGCCCTCACTCAGGTCGGCACCTGAAAAGAACCAATGAAAAGTGCAGCACATCAATCCCTTATTAGCAGAGACAGAGGGGGAAAGTCCCCTCCAAGTCCTTATAATACAAGGATCTGGACCTCAGACTGCTTCTCCTCCTTTGGAGAACATCCCCGCTCATCTTCCTTCGAGCGTGTACTTTTGCTATGCATTAAAGTTTGGAGCTGTACACACCGGCTCGTCTTTGGATTCTTTGGCTGGACACACTGACTAGTCCTGAAGTTCTTTCCTGTTGCTGAGTCAAGAACCTTCACACTGTCAGCCCCTGGTCAAGGTCTAGACTTCTCCAAGAATTTCCCACGGATCTCCGGCATGCAGTTGAGAATACGCAGGACTCTGGCATCCGGCCAAGAACTCCCAGGGTTCTCCAGCACAAGCCTATTAAACTATTTGGCTGAACACACTGACTAGTCCTTGAATTCTTTCCTGCCTTTGAGGTTTCGATTTCTCTAAGAACTTCCGGGGACATCCCGGGGATGTCCGGCATCAGAGCCACTTTTGTGATATCTCTTTCCTTCCTTTTCGGTCTTATGATCCTAAGTCCCTCTTATTGACTAAGCCCCCTCCTGATTTTCTCCCTTTTAATCCTTCCTACAAGCTATTGGTACAGTGCATCTCCTTCTAAAGAATGGTTCAAGTCATGCCTTCCCCATGCTCAGAAACCTTCAGTGATCCCTCAAAGTTTCCAATGCCTTCACATCCTGATCCCAACCCATCTATGTCCACTATGTCCCAGGCTCCAGCTCACCCAGACCACTTACCATTCCCTACATACTTTTTACCTGTGCCATCACTATGCTTTTGCTTACTCCAGTGGCCTCCAAGGGCTGCCCCAGGACCAGGAGCATCAGCAACATCTGAGAACATATTAGAAATTCAAGGTCCCAGACTGACTTTAGATCTGCTAAAATTCTGAAGATAAGGCCTGGCAATCTGTATCTATTTTTTTGACATGAGCACTCTCTGGGAAATGAACCCGGGTCTCCAGCATGGCAGGCGAGAACTCTGCCATTGAGCCACCATTGCCCACAATCTGAATTTTAATAAGTCCTCCAGGTGATTCTGATGCATGCTAACATTTGAGAAATATTAGCTTGCACTATTCCCTCTCTGTGGAATGTCTTTTCTTCTTCTCTCTGCTAAAATGTTCCCATTATTTAAAAAATAACTTAAATATTACTTCTTCTATGGAACTGTCTCTGATCCTCTTCTCAGCTTCCACAGGTCTATCTTGTGTCTCCATCATATCATTTTAAAATTCCTGCTTTGTTTCTAACTTATATGTATATGTTGGACCTCTGTTGGTGGACTTTCAGCTCAAAGAAACCTTGTGTATATGTATGTGTGAGGTTGTGTGTATGTGTTTGTGGCTGTATGTATGAGTATTGTCACATGGTTGTGTGGTTGTAGGTTTATGGCGGTATGTTGTATATGGTTGTGTATGTGTGTGTGGTTGTATGGGTGTATTGTTGTGTATATGAGCATATGGTTGTGTGTGTGTGTGTTGTATCTTCTCCTATGCCTTGCTCTCGTATTTGTCTTTTTTCTTTTAAGAAAAAAACAATAGAATTCAAAACGAAGAAAACTTTCCTAATTTGTGATTCATCATAATCTAGGAGGTTATGGGGAGAAATAAAATAGCACTCAAAATTTGGCAGGGCGGCTTTATATGTCTAATAAAATAAATCCACTCTTTATTCTCACAGGCACATACAATTGTGAGAGATGTTTTCTTCAGAACATTTTGACTGGTCTCCGAAAATAAAAATTCAACAGGGACAGGAAGTTGCATTTTCTGACTATGTCTCTCATTTCCTATGAAGCCCATAGCTACTATCACTCTTTACACAGTTGAATATACCCAAAGATTGTATAGAGGCAAAGAACACAGTTTTCTTAGACAATTACAAACTTTAAGCATTAAAATCAATACACGTAAATTCATCCAATAGCCTTGTATCTGTGATTTGAAGTCTCATTTTTCTATTTCACACTTGTTTAGTTTCCTCATTGCTAAAGCAAATGCCATGGAATGAGTTGGCTTAAACAAAAGAAACGTATTTGCTCATGGTTTTGAGGCTAGAAGTCCAAAATCAAGGCTTCATCAAGGTAGTGTTTTCTCCCAGAAGACTGTGGCACTCTGGGGCTGGCTGCCAGTGACCCTTGGTCCTGGGCTTTTTTGTCATGTGGCAAAGCACATGTGGCCTCTCCTGGCTTCTTCTTTAGCTTCCTGTCCCATTGAAGTTTGCCCTCTGGCTGCTACCTCTATCCTTATTTCTCTCTCTGACCTTTCCTTGTTTAGCATAAAATAATATTCACAGTTTTCTCAGTGGTAGGGAGCAGAGCTGGGGACAGAAAGGAGGTGAAGAAAGCAAGGCAGAAGAGGGTAAGAACTAGTGGTACCACGTGGGTTGTGATAAATAACCCACAATTTTAGAATATAGCCAGCAACTGCTGAAAACCTGATTATAGCTTTTTCTTCATCTGAAAGAAGGAGGCAATTAAAACAGTTGCTAATTCACCCTTCCAATGGATTGAACAAGTGAATTTAAGGTAATGATTCCTAAATTAGGCAAGACAGAGTATCAAGCACTTCAAAAAAAGTGGCATTTCAATTCTAAAATCCTCCCAGAAGGGAGTTAGCTGCAACCCTCCCCAGTTTACAAATGGAGATGCTCAAGACATTTGGCCAGGGTCCCACAGGCAGCCCTGCCCAGAATTCAGCCTAAACCTTGCAATGGTCCCCTTGAAAGATGAACTTCTGTGGCTCTCAACATTTTTGTGTTTAAAGCCCTTTTGAATCCCAGGCATTTTGGCTGGGCACTTCAAGGAATTAAAAGACTGAAAACAACTCAAGCCAGCACTAACCAGAGTGGAGACCCTTCCACAGCAACCAGGCAGGGGGTCCATGTGAGTACCTTCAGCTGTCCTCCTACTGTTCATGAGTGCTTCTCTCCATGTTGGGGATCTTGACTGGGCTGTGTATGGCTCCCACTGCACTCTGACATATGCGGGAGGTTTGTTTCTTACCGTTTCAGTAATGGGATGTGAGACTCTCCTTTGACACAACTTAAAGTTTGTTACACATTTCACCTCTACACCTTGTTGAAGATTCTCTCAACTCAGTATTTACACACTGATAACAATTTAACAGCACATATGAAATAGGGTTACAGTATACTGAGGATCCCTAGGAGACATCATCTCACATCTTTTCAATGATTGTGTAATGGAATATGATCTATTACATACCAGAAATTTGGCCAACAGGGAATTTGAAATGTTGCATCATGGATTTTTTACACTTTTGAAAAATCCTTCTGCCATTCCTAAAAGATAAACCAGTAAATTATCTTTTATGGCGTGGTATTTAGTCAAACAATGAATCTTCTTATAAATCAGCTCCACATAACCAAACCTTGAAATCCGTTCTGTAATTCTTGTTAAAATGTACTCAGAAAATTATTGCTCCTTTTTAAGTTTTTTTATTTTTTATATATATTTCACAATGAAAATGTTTTAAATTAAAAAAAAATCAGCTCTGCATTATATACTTTCAACAGTAACAACTCTGAAGCCAATCTTTCAGACAATTGAAGTACTTAATTTACAACAAAATCCCTAGATAACTCATCTTTACTGTCCTTATAGAACATAACCAATAGGACATATATTTTGAGAACTGCAAATTTGTTTGTATGATAGCTGCAATTACAAATCTGGAGTTTTTAATCTAGCAGTCAGATGACAAGTTGAGCAATTAGCTTTCCATGGTTAACTATTTTTATGATGACTTTTTTCCAAAACAGCTGTTGTAGTTAAAAACACAAAGATTCTTATTTTTTCTTCCCATGCTACAGTATTTTGTCAAACAAATCTCTGTTTCCGAAAACATAAAGATGCCGATTCTGAAATATGATACTGTAACACATATGTGCTTTCCTGTATTTTTCAGTGCTTAATTATCTTCAGAGATGGGCTTTTTATCTCATGCAGTGCTCAGTACAGAGTGGGTACTCAGTGAGTAGTTCATGAATAAATGAGTGAATAAATGAACTTGAGTCACCCTATATTTGGATTAACCATATCTTTTCTAAAAGGATTTTTTGTTATAGCAACTGGAAAAGAAAAATCACAATATTCATTGATGCCACTTTCTTTTCTTCCCCAACAGGCATTAAAGAGATAGATAGTGTTACTCTGGACCATTTTATATCAAGAAAGATGCTGGTGGGCATTGGAGAGTTTGAGTCACCATGTTAATTATGTCAATCCAAGGAAATAAAAGTAACTGAGAAAGTTGGCATGGATAGTGGAAAGATGAATGCTGCTGTGCAGTGTTGATTCCATTTATCTTATTTTGCAGACTGTTTGAGTTAAAACAGAGGAATATGAAATCCTTACAAAGAGCAGGTAGGGAGCTACACGCACCGAACCAGTCTGCTCAAAGACACCTGAAAATGTTTTTCCTTTGCCAAGTCTTCTCTAATCATCTTAGGCATAGTTTGCTGCTTTTCATGTCCCTGAACTAGGCACTTACTTAAATCTATTCTGGAACTTATTTCTCTGATCCCCAAGTGTTTATTTGGATATAACCCCAGTAGCTTTGGATTGTTTTAAAGATTGAGACTGTGTTGTAATAATCTTTGCATCCACTGTCTAGTATAATGTGATTTCCCAATACAGTTTGCTGAATTTGATTTGGGGGGAGGGGAAAGTTATTTAGATAGTCACGCCTCAGCCTCCATTATTTTAAGCAGGTTTATAGTCTGCTAGTATAATCTTCAGTGATTAAATTTTCCATTTAGGAAGTGGGACTGTTTCCATACTTTTAAAATTTTTTAGTGTTTTTTGTTAAATGTATACACCAGGGTGGGGTGCAAGGGTGGGTTCAGTGGTAGAATTCTCACCTGCCATGAGGGAGACCCAGGTTCAATTCCCTGTCCATACACTTCCCAAAAAGCAAACAAACAAGCAAAAACAAAAAGCCAACCAAACAAACAAAAAAATTCAACAAATAGTGCTGCAATAATAGGATAGTCACATGGAAAAATAATGAAATGTGACCCCACCATATAGCATACAAAAAAAAAAAAAAAAACCAAAGACAAAAAAGCAAATGTATACACCAGGTCATGTTGGAGATGAAGTTAACAATACAGAACCCGCCCTTCTTATTTTAGGAACTTGTCATAATTTTACCTCATTTATCACAAAGTAGATCTCAGTATCAAGTCTTGACCACCTAATGAGTCAGGATATTCATGACAAGCAGGTAACTTTCCCATTATATCTTTGAGGTTAAAAAAAGTATTTTGTCACCCACATAGTTCCAAATATGACAGTACTGTGATTCATTCTAATCCATGTACAGGAACCAGTTTTCAGAGAGCTATTTACCAACCTATACAATAAAATGCTTTACCAGTCTCTTAATCTTAGTCTATTATTCAGCTCTTAAGGATGTTTAAATATATACTTTCAATTTTTACAAAGTTGATGGGAAATAAATTTTTATAACAGGGCTATTCATCAGAAATAATTTGCCTTTATTTTTTTCCAGCAATTCTGCACATAGGAATTTATTCTAGTAAAATAACTGTATGGCGCTAAAAGATTTGGTTGCAAAAATATTCAAGGGAGTTTGCTGGGGAAAATGGTAGAGTAGGGAGCTCTGGGACTCAATCATCCCTCCAAAACAGCTAGTAAATAGGCAGGAACTGTCTGAAACAACTGTGTTCTGGGGATGACGAGGCGAGAAGTACACTTTACAACATCCAGGGAAGGGTAGGAGGAAAAGGCTGATACTGGAAAGAGCTGTGAGTAGCTCTCTCCCTGTGGCAGCTCCAGCACCCATTCCACTCTCTCAGCAGAATACATTGGGATCCTTTCCCTGACTAGATGCTACTGAGAGTAAGGAGCATAAGAATCCTTTTCCACAAGAATGGGGGAGGGGGCAAGGAACATAACTAAGCACTGATCATGACTTTTGATTTGTAAATTTGTATCACTAGGTCCTAGCTCTGAGCTACTCTCTCAACCCACCATGGGCAAAGATGGCAGCAACCACTGTTTCAACCCCATTCTGGAGAGGGGCAGAGGCAGTGGAGATTTAAAGACACAGTACCTACTTAAGGCCATGGGGAACTGCTTGCTTAAGGGTGCCATCTGCTGACCAGGCCAGGAGAGCACAGCTTCAGGAAGCTGCCAAAGATGCTTTTGGCATCCACCCTGATCCCCTCCCAAGGGCAGACTACACCCCTTTCATGGGTCCCTGGCCCTGTTTTGACCTGGTAATGCTGACTTGGGAAAGTCCTCTCTGGGGTGCCCCTCCTCCCAGAATTTGCCCTCCAGGCAAAAGCAGCTAGAGACAGCAAAAGGAATGTAAAAAACCTATAGAGGCAAAACATAAACCAATAGAACAGATCAGGATTCCCAGGTGTCTTGGTCAGGTTCATGTGTCAACTTGACCAAGTGGTGGTACCTATTTGTCTGGTTGGGCAAGTGCTGGCCTGTCTTTTGCTATGAGGACATTTCATAGAATCAAGTCATGATCACATCAGCTACATCCACAGCTAGTTCCATTTGTAATCAGCCAAGGGGAGTGTCTTCTTTAATGAGTGATGCTTAATCTAATCACTGAAAGCCTTTTTAGGAGGATTCAGAAGAGACAGGCTCTCTTCCTGCTTCAGCCAGCAAGCCTCTCCTGTGGAGTTCGTCCAGACCCTCCATTGGAATCATCAGCTTCACAGCCTGCCCTACAGATTTTGGACTCTACGTTCCCATAGTTATGTGGGACACTTTTATAAATTTTATATTTATGAATATTTCCTATTGATTCTGTTTCTCTAGAGAGCCCTAACTAATACACCAGGGAAAGAAGAGGTGAAAGGAAGCTTTCCACTGGAAGAGAAACAATTGCACAAAAAGTGCCATCTTAAAAGGTATCCCACATATCCAGGGCAATAATAAGATGAAGAAGAGCTGAAAAAATCTGATCAGTTAAGCATGGGCTATCCTAAAGGTCAAAAATGAGTTACAGCAAGCATCAAGACTAGACTGACAGAGAAGAAGAGAGAGAAGATGTAAATAAATAATAATCAGAAACAAGGGGTGGGGGAACATTATTATAAATGTAATAATAGAAATAAATAATTACAAACCTCTCAACAAAGAAAAACCCAAAACCAGATGGCTTCACAGGTGAATTCTCCCTATCTTCCAAAAATTAACACTAATCCTGCTCTAGCTCTTCCACAAAATTGAAGGGAAAGGAACACTACGTGACTCATTCTATTTGACATTGCACTCAATTTTTAATATGACAGTGTGTTAATTTCTCCATTTGTATAACTGTCTCTTTACTTCAAGGAAATATTATGTCGACTAATAAATTGATAGATATGAGGATGGATGTCTTTATTAGAGGAAAAAGGATGCTTTAAATAGGCTTATATTTCAGTTCTTACCAAGTCACATACAGATGGAAAAGTTTATGGATTAGAACTTTCTATCCATCTAAAACAACAACAACAACAAAAATGTATCAAAAATTATCTCTTATAGGTAGCAAACCTTATGATACTCTGTCTTCTGACTGATGGCTAAAATAGTAAATACATTTAAAATCCATGCTTATATTCTTGGTACTGAATCCCAAGCCTCATGCTTGGAAGCAAAATAGACTAGGACCCTAATACTAGAAGATGAAGGTATGGAATAAATAGTTTGACTTTCCTTTCACACCTGTATCTAGACAAGCCTACCTCTGTTGCCTGGCTAGAAGTATTTGCTTCTAAAGGAGTCTTCCATGTCTTATACAAATTCAGTTTTGGTGAGGATGAAACAGATTTAATCTAGTGCCGTCTATGTGGGTTAAGAAAAGAAATGTTTCTTTAGGTTATTTCTCCCTTCATAAGATTTATAACTTTCAAAATTTAGATATTTTTAGTCCCATTTTCTTTCACTGATAATTGTGAAAGGTCAAAATTGTGCCATGCTTTATGCCAATTAATACAGTTCAGTAAAACTTTTAAACAATTTAGTCAGAAGAATAAAAGTATCATTAGATGTGCTATCCACAAAAGATAGTGTTTGATCCTCTTGATTTTAATTTTTGGTTTTTGATGGAGAGAAAGATCTAATCCACTGTTCCTGCAATTTTCCCTAAGATAATTAGTATCGCTTCTCTTGAAGATGAGATACACACCCACTGCATCTCCAAGGCATCTATTAAAAACTCTCATTAAATTGCATATGACGTGGGAAGTACATATAAGACAGTGGAGCTCTTTCAGAATTTAAGAAACAGAGCCCACTCAGGTTCTCAGGAGCAGGAGAATTGGAAGGCTGGTCCCTTCCCAGGGGGTTCCAGCAGCCCCTCCATAGTGCCCTGATAGGACCTGCCGTGGGGTGCCCAGCTCAGTTCTCAGCTGTTTTAACTCCTCTTCTCCCACTAAATGCTTCTGCTTTCTTCCTTTCTCTCTCTGCTTTGTGGCACCTGTCCTACCATGCATGCTTTTCTCCATCGGTCTTATGGTCATGCTGGCTAGAAAGTGCATCTTACTGGCTTCTAATCTCTCCTTCGTACCAGCCCTGTTTAGGCACTTCAGTCCTGTGAAGAGCAGGTTTCCTAGACTGCTGCATTTCTGAGGCCTAAGAAACATCTCAGAAATGGGATTTGGCAGGTGCTCTGAAGTTTTCTTCCCTGGTGTTTCAATAAAAGCTTGATTTCCTAGATTATTTTGTGAGGCTCAAGGTGACATGGAATTTAGCATGACGGAGGAAGAACACCTCATTTGCTTGTTTTACCGTGAGCCATCGATTCATAAAGGAGTTTTAGAAGAAGAAGGGGAGTGTAATTGTTCAAAGAAAAATGTTGAAAAAAATTTAGTGCATTCCAACTTGCCTGGTCAGATAAACCTCAAAACAAATGCAGTTGAGGTTGGACAAGATCTAGCCCTGTATTTTTTTTTTTAATCATTGCATGTAATGCATCCCTGACTATATAAGGCTACAGTAGAGAATACGATCATTGCTTTAAAAAATTGGTGGGTTTTAATAATTTTACTTGCTCATAATATACATTTTTACCAGAAATGTTTTCTATCATGATGTAATGGTGGTTACAAGGGTATATACAGATGTAAAATCATTGAGTTGTACACTTAATTTAGCACCTTTAATGCATTTTATTTTATTTTTCCTCTCCTTGAAGTTAGAAATGTGTACAATTTTTTTCTTACTTCCCATTTCTACTTTGCCCAGATCTTCTCCAGTTTGAAGCTGTAGCCTCAATACCGCCACCCACCCCGCACCCCCGACCTTTAGCTGTCTTCTATTCCTGTTTTTCTTCCTCACGCTCATCAACTCCGAAGCAGCTCTGGTCTGTGTCTGCCTTAATCAGGTACCATTGTTCAAATCACTTAAGGGTCCTGTATACTGACTTTGCAGTACAGTGTAGAAGGCAAAAAACAGATTTTATTTTTTCTTTTATGTCTTCATGACAGCTAGCACTGGACTTAACTCATAGTAGGATTTCATTAAGGATGCAATGAGTCAGAGAATATCAGCACTGAAAGGCACTTGGAGTTCCATGACCCTTCTTTTTCTTGAAAGAGGAAGCTAATCCACAGGGCTAGAAAGGATGAAAAAGCACTAACTTTTTTTAGCACTGTCCATGTACCGAATACCATGCCGAGTACGTTATATGTAATCTCATTCAGTTCTCCTATCAGCCCTAAGATATCGGTTTTATTATACCTATTGTGAATTCTTTGGAAGCTAATAGTCAAAGAAATGATGTGTCGAACCCAAATTTCTAAAACAATCAAACCAGGTCTAGGATTGAAATTCTCCCAAATTCCTTGGCCCCCAAGACAACACCAAGATGTCCTACATTTGTGATCATCTAAATGCCCATAACTCATCCCAGTTCCATTACCTCTAGGGTCCTTACTTCACACCCTTGCCGATCTCCCGATTCCCTGCAGACATATTCATGATGCCAGAAACCACAGCACAGCAAGGAGTTCTTATCTAATGCTCATTTCACAGTGTGCTGAGCAGGCACTTGCTCATGGTTTCCCTTGTTTCAAATCAGCTGTGTTAGCTCTCAAAATAGATACTTAAAGCATCACAGGGATTTTTGTTGCACTTCTGGGGTGTATAATTGGAGTTTCTTCAAACTGTACGCTAAAAGCAATTTCCCTTCATAGCCTGGCCAGCATCCGAGAAGAGGGTCTTCTTCAAGCTCTGTTTAAACTATTGAGGAAAGCATGTGCATTGAATATGCATGAGCCTCATGAAGGCAGCAGCAGAAGAGGTGGATTTTATAATTAATTCATTAGGCCAATTTATTTCCCTAATTAGTTGTGAAGCTTTGTCAACTGAGTGATAGGAAAATCAATTAAAATTTAAAAAATTTAAAAAACGCAATGGAGTTTGGGGATTAAGAATGCAACAGAGAAATGGAAAACAGAGAGCAGGCCCTAATTATTTTTTGAATGTGTTTCAATATTTACAAATTGCGTTTCAATTAAATTCACTTTAATTTTTATAATTATGTGCTGTCTCTATTTTGTGCTGTGCTATGGGTTCCAAACACAAGTTGAGGGCCCTTTTGGAGTTCAGGATGGTCCTTGGACCAGTTTCAGGGGCTCTATAAACTCCTTGAAGTTGTCTATAACATGTTATATGTGTGCATTTTTCCAGGATGAGGGTACAGAGATTTTGTCAGATTCTCATGGATTAGGAACCACAGCTTTTCTTACTCCCTGAGAAATGTGAGTGTTATAACAGTCTAAGGGCCCCAACTCCCTCTACAATTTGAGGAAGTGCATCTGTAATATGTGAGGGGGTTTCTACCATCCCAAAGTTCCTGATGACTTCTCAAGGTCTCATAGCCCTTCCTGAGGCTACAGCCCAGCGAAGTCCTCTACACTTTCCATCTATCCTTTTCCTAGTAGTAAACCAAAATGTACATTAACCGGGTCAAAGACTGCAGCAAAAACTGAAAACAGTTTGATGAAGGCAAACACTAGAGGCAAGTCAGCTATTAGAGGAGTTTTCTGAAGGTATAGAACAAGGAAATTATCAGAGCCTTACAACTCAAAACATGGTTCACATGGGAGCTTGACAGAAATGCAGAATCTCAAATCCCACCCAGACGTCTTAACCAGAATCTGCATTTTAGCAAGACCCGGGGGTGATTCATGGCACATTGGAGTATGAGAAACCCTAGTTCAGCAGGCTCACTGTTCTGGACACTCATTCATTCTCAGACCAGTTCCTTCTCTCTCTTTTCCCACATGAAGCCACGTCCTCTGTCCATCTCTAGCCTAAATCTAGTTCCTGGGTCTCAGGCAGAGTTCCTGTTGGGTCCCTCGTATCATCTAAGGAAGCCTCAGCCTCCAGTGCATGGCTCCTATAGCCTCACCTGTGATCTGAGCTCCAGCCCTTGTCTGGTGTACAAACTCCTCCAACTAAACTAACTTCATGGTGCTTTGAAAAGCAGAGAGGAAGGAATCAGATCTGGGTTCTCCAAACCCTTTCTTCCTAAGCTATTGAGACACGACAGGTCACATAATGCTCCTGGGTCTCAGCTTCCACAGCTTCATATGGTTGTGATAAGAATTAAACAAAAAGTACTTATGAAATGTACTTTGTATTTTTGTAAATATTCCAAAACTGTTTTCTTGCCATTTTAGTTATTCAGCAATAACAGATACTGTCTGGATAAAGCAATGAATTTTATAGCTACTGAATCTGTTTTCCTGTCCCTGATCAGGCTTCGGACAGTTTTGTGTGAACTTGGGTAAGCCACTTCCCCTATATATGCTTCAGTTTCTCAACTTATAAAATGAAGCTTTGACAGCAGTGCTCCCGAAGATCATATTACACAGTGCCTCCCAGAGGAAGTCATCACCTACCGGATGTTTTGCAAATAGTGAACAAAGCTATACTTTATAGACTTATTCTAGTCTTGAAAACTATCCCTTGAGACAAATATATTTCAATGAGCCTGCTTCTGTGGACATCATTCCCCTTCCATTAGCGATTCTGAGTCATCAGGACTGCCTTATGCAACCCAGAGCCCAGATCCTCCAGCCTTTGTGAGATATCCTCCATTAAGTTTGCCTCAAAACACAATACAATTCACTTGTAGGGAGCACAGTTGCAAATTCCTCTGTGATGAAATGAAAAGATTAATTTTGGGCTTCAGTACTTCATCTTTATCCATCATGGCACCAACTGTCATTGAAATGATACAGTCTCTCATGTAGACAACTAAAAATCAAACTCAGTTAGTACTCGGTTCTAATTGTGTTTCCTTGTATTATGATTCGATGAAGAACTACTCCTCAGGCAAAAGGAGGGCCACTACACTTTGTTTGCAGTTTTAGATATTCTTGAACAAACTGTAGATACAGCTTTTTTTTTTCTCTCTAAAACATTTATTTCAAGGAAATTCCCCAAACTGGGTGTTTTAATTTGCTAAAGCTGTCAGAATGCAATACAGCAGAACTGGACTGGCTTTTAGAAAGGGGATTTATTTAGTGACAAATTTACAGTTCCTCAGAGGAAAGGCAGCTGGCTTTCCTCTGGCTTTCACTGTCAATGATAAGGCACACGATGACATCTACTGGCCTTCCCTCCCAGCTTCTGGGTTCAAATGGCTTTCCCCAGGGCAGTTCCTTTCTGCATCTCCAAGCATCTGGGTCTGACCCAACTCTCCTCCAACCTCTCTCTTTTAAGCCTTACTCATTGAGGAAGGCACACCCCTTGGCCGACCACAGATGTAATCAGCCATAGATGAAATTCACATGCTGATAATTTAAGTCCACAGGAACAGAACAGGTGGGCACCATCACCAGGCCAAGTTAACACTTGAACTTAACTACTACATTGGGGAAATAGAGTGACTCAAAGCATGTTTTGAATTCCTTTGTTTTTATTCCTATGCATCTGGGCAGCCTTCTGGCTACCGAGGTTGACTACTCTATTCCAAAACTCACACTTTGACATTTCCTATGCTTGTCTCTATGCCACACTTAACCTGTTTGGGTCACTCCCTTAGAAACCAGATCACTGCTACTAAACAGAGAATATGATAAATGAATTTGTCCCCAAGTATTCAGTGGGTGCTAATGAAGTTACTCTTACTTCTCCACACTTAGAAATGGAAAAGGAAGAAAGCAATTATCCCCTTTTAATGAGTATAGGTTGAGATGTGTGGCATAAATTGACTTCATAAAATTGCATTCTAAATAGGGGGCCAGATACAGTACTCTGAAGAAAGTAGTAAAAGAGAGATCAGGTTAATTGTTCTTCAGTTATTTTTTCCTTCTCAGTAGGTAAAATCTTTCATTTCTGGCTTAGCCAATTCCTGTCACCTGACTGAACACAAAATAGCATGTAGAGTCTTTCCATCAGAAACTGAAGATTTTGATGGAATAAAGTCCATTCCCTTCTCTTTCTGTATATCCATTTTCTAGGGGAGCAAAGTAGGTGGTCCTGGGTCTATACTCAGTTTCTGAGGGGAAGAATCAATATTCCTTGGGCCTAGACTCGGCTTCCAAAGGGAAGAATCCCTTTAATATGAACAAGATAAAAGAGAGTTAACAACTCAATACATATTTTCACCCCTATTGTATGTGCAATTCAAAGGACTCATGATGGTGAATAATTCCTGGAATGTGAACAACAGTTGTACATGAATATTATAGATTCTGGAGCCTTCCTTCAGTGCTACCTTAAGTGGTTCCAAGTCAACTCAGAGATTCATGACATGGAGATTCATGAACTATGAAAAGTTATAAACTTATCTCCTTGATTTACCTGATTATACCTGATATATCCAACAGAGGTATAAACACTTACTCCTTTCTGAGAGAGGTTTTTCAACCCAATCTTTTTGTGCTTCAAAGAATGGATGTCCTCTGTTAAACATTTTATTCTTCTTCTGAGCTGATGTTCTTTCTAAGGTAAATTCAGTATTCCCTCTAGTCTTCTAGACTTGTATAATTAAACATGGTGGGTATCTATCTTGGGTTTTATGTCAGGGAGAGATAAAGCCTGATTAGACTCACTTGCATGGGGCAAAAGTCTCTGCTCTGAGACCTGGTGCTTTTTGTTCTTGAAGGCCTTGCATTATATTACATCACAGCTTAGACATTTGTCAGTGAGTCATTGTCTGGTGAATCATGTTTTACACCTTTCACAGCTTTAGAGTACAATGTAATTTTTCAGAAGTGCTAAACTTGGATTTTGCATATATAAATTGCAATAACCACAACCTAGCAGAGAGACTTTGAATTTTTTCCTTTGTTTTTAAAAATCTTCCCTATATTATTAACAGGCTAAGGTGAATCAAAGGATGTGTCGTCAGGTGGCAAAGGACTTCAGGAATCCCATTTCAAGAAAAAGGACCAAATTATCAGAACAATATTTAGATTGAAGCAAAATGTGCAGTGGGGGACTAGTTTGTCTTAATGGTGAGAGTCCCATGTGAGCTTAGCTACAAAGAAAGGGAAAAACTACTTTGCTCTCCCAGGAAGACACGCCCATTATTTATACTTCAGAAGGGAGAAAAGAAAGAAATAGAGTGCTGTGTGTGTGCAACGGGCTGGGAGTGGGTGCATGCATGTGCAGTTGTGTGATTACTCATGTGTGCACACATGTGTATTGTCCATACATGTGTGTGCGTGTGTATGTTTGTATGTGCGCATTCATGTAATGATAGGATGTTTATGGAGGTAATATAGCTTCATGACTGATGGGCAAATAGGAGTTTGGTCACAGTTGTGTGGTGGTCTAAGAGTGATGAGGATTCATAAACCCTTAATGCCTTTTGGTGTTTGTAGCAGGTGATGTAAAAGGGACTCTTTGATGAAAGGGGCTTTAGCCAAGGAAACAGTGATTGATAGAAGGCAAAATTATGAAGCAGGTAAAGTTTGTCATCACATCCTATAGCTCTTTTTTTTGCAAACATCTTACTCCTCTGTGTACCTCGTCCCCACTTTTCCACCCTATCAAAGACCACCCAGGAAAGTGGTCTAAGCTTATTCAAAGTGATATATCAATATTTAGAAATGGCTTGGGAGTTGTGATGGTTGGGTTCAGGTGTCAGCTTGGCCAGGTGATGGTGTCTAATTGTCTGGTCAGGCAATCACTGACCTAACCATTACTGCAAGGAGATTTTGTGATTGGTCGATAGACTCAAAGGCTGGTTTATTAAATCATCAGTCAGTTGATTGCATCTGTGACTGATTATATCTATAATCAGCTAAGGATGTTACTTCCACAAAGGAGAGAATCCAATCAATTGGATTTGATCCAATCAATTGAAGCCTTTTAAGGAAGAAGAGAATTTTCACTGTTTCTTCAGCCAGCGACCCTCTCCTGTGGAGTTCTTCTAGACCCTTCATCTGAGTTGCCAGCCTCTTGCGTCCCCATGGTTGCATAAGACACTTTCAGATATTTACATATCTCTCCTGTTGGTTTTCTTTCTCTAGAGAACCCTGACCCTCTAGGGAAAAGGACAACACTTCTTAGAATGCATAATCATTATGTACATATAATTCTTGGCCTTTGCAGGTATTAAATTTCCAAGGTGATGGTGGCTAACCAAACACATATGTCTAGATTTCTCTTCATAAATTGGCTTACTCTTAACTGTTCAGAAAAAAATATTGGAAACTGGAACAGTTCTGCTTTTCCACATTAATTTAAGAAAATGCAGGCATGGGAAATACCAGAAATGACTCTGTAGGAGAGCCTAGTTGGAGAAACCTCAGAGTTTGGGAAATATTTGAGGCCAACAAAACAATATTTGTTTTGTGCCTTGCTCAATTTCTCAATTTCTCAGCCAAAGCATTAAATCGTGGTGGCTTGAAGATCATGACCATCGGGCATTTCACTAAAGCCTCAGCATCTAGAGATTCTATGGTTCTACAGTCTTATTTTCATATCACGATGCTTTTCCTTTATTTGATAAAATGGATGTTTATAGATCTTTTATGGCTAATCATTTAATATTCTAGATGGGTGATGAAAGGAGGGACATATGTGTATGTCATGTGAATGGAAAATTATCTGCAGTTACACCTTACAGCTATATTTTCTGCAAACAAAATACTCCATGAAGTTACTGGGGTTGCTCTTTTGTTCTGCAGCAGATCTGGTGATGTTCAAGCAGCCTGTCTATGAGTCCCTCACGTATTTCGACTATATAGGATTGTGTATCTGATAAGGTGACAACATCATACTTTCATAATAAAGAAGTCAGGGAGAAGCTTGGGTTCGAATTCTCAGTTTGCTGCTTATTAACTGTATATATTTAGGCAATATAAGCAAGTTCACTGTGCCTCAAGTTCTTTTTCTATAAATGGAAATATAAATTCTTGCTTATCCCAGGAGGAACTGTTGTGATGATCAAATAAAATCCCTTAGGGTAAAGTGATTTATAAGTCATACAAATCTATATAGAGATGGCTTCATTATTATTGTCATTATTGGCTTCAAAAGAGGCCATATTCATAATCATTCAGAGCAATAAGGGAATCTGGTGTGCTCCACCATTTGCATATTAGGACAAATAATTAATTAACATCAGGTGAGGTGCAGGAAAACCATATCTGTGTATCAGGAATCCTTGATTCCAGCTCAGTACTCAACTCCATTCTAGTTTATCCTTGGAGCTATCAAGGAGCCAGACTTCTAGTTTTTGAGAGACTGATTATCCAAGGCATGAATTACTTCCTTTCAGCTGCTGCCTCAATTTGTAGCAACTCATTTGTTAGGCAACTATGCTACACATGACCATTCCCTGATTCAGGCATGGAAAAGAAAGTAAAAACTGAGAACTTAAATATTTGGGGGGGGCTGGTGTGGGGATAATATATCTCATATTAGTGTAAATTGCTTATTCTCTCCCCAACCTTCATCATACATAATAGCATGGTCACTCTGCCATACATCGTCAGTGAACAAACATTCTTATTTCCAAAGACAATGGAAACTTGCTGGAGAGTAAAGAAATGCTTTATGCAGTATTACTTCTTCCTTTTTCCTACCTTACTTGTACATTCCTCTCCTTTACTCCCCTCTCTCCTTTCTCCTCTGATCCTCTCTTATCTTGGTGTACCATGTCCTTCTAGAAGGGTGACTTAATAGGAATACTCACAAAGGCACAGTTTCCACCTTGGCAAGACAAAGTGGAAATTAAATTGAAATCAAAGAGCCAAGAAAATGCATTTAAAATTCGAATGTTGTACTTTTGCAAACTTAAAAATATATTCCAATGTACCTCTTCCAACTAAGAATAGAAACTGAAGTGCTAAAATTTTGAGAACTATCTGCATGAACATTTTAAAAATATCATCACCACCACCAAACACCAACCCCTTTCCCCAAAAAAGGGAAAAACATACAAAAAGAAACCTGACCTGTCTGCTTGTGAGATAATGATAATGCCTCACTTTTGTTTCACCTTTTCAAACAATTTCATTAGGGTTTTCATTTTGGAAAATGTGGTATGAAGATTTAGTATTTTCAGGAAGGACTTTTGATTGTAAGCATTGTGTAAGCTGGCCACTCAATCTTTCTGAGGTCTACCAGTGTGGTTATGAAAGAAGACAAATGCATGAGAAATTGAGCATCAGTGAATCTGGCTTATATGCTCTACCACACACCAGAAACCCCAGGACATTTCTTACCTCTAATGCTTATAGACTCCAACCTGTAGTCATTCTTTTTTTTTTCCTTTGACTATATGTAAAAGGGGGTTATCCGAGAGATATTTTTGTGAGAAAAAGTTTCTTTTTCTGATAATACCTATTAGTTATTGGGTATCTGCTATGTTAAATATTGAGTTAAATGCTTTATAAATGTTTTTGTCATTTTTTTAAATAGCTGCAGATATTATTAGCACATTTTACAAATGAGGAATGTTAAATAAATGATCAGTAGCCACACGAGTTGATCCACATTGGAACTCAGACCCTGTGAGCAAATGCAATTATCAAATTTTACTAGATCTTTATAAATATCACTCAGTACACTGAAAAGTCCCTTGAAAAAAGGCCTTCTTTAGGTAAAATATTTTTAACTGTAAGCGCCACGAGAGACTATGGGTAATGGTGTCCCCGTGGCATCAAGCTAAATAAAATAGGCTTTAAAAAAAACACGAGGTGAATTTGTAACATGTCCTGTGCTGTTGGGGGGGGGGTGGGCACAGTGGGCTGCTGTGTGACTCAGGTCTTAGAAATATAAAAGGCAAGAACTTAGCTGTAGCAGCAGAATAGAGGTCTGTAGTTTGGGAAACACTCAACCTCTGTGGACCAAGGGTCGAAAGTGAGTGTTTCCAGTGGATGAGGAAATGGGTGAAATAGAAATCTGGCCTGGAGCTGTCTTGAATGGATTTTCCATAGAGGGCCACTCAAACAGGCAATGAGACCCCAACTGGGAGACCCTGTGACACTGAACCTCTGAGAACCAGAGACCTGAGAGGAAGCCACTGGAGCCAGCAAAACATCCAGGATGCCAAAGGGAGAAGCACCAAGTGAAAAAAAAGGAGGCCGAGGGACAGCTGGGTGGTAGAGGTCTCTGGCACTCTAGAAAGCATTCTAGGAGAGAGAGTTGGCTTTAAAAATCTGCCACAGCCAGAAGGAACCAGTGCCAGCTCACAACAGTTCTGAGTATATGAGATATTCCCTGATCCTTACCTCTCTCTTCTTTCTCTACTTTTCCAAGCCTTGGCAGCACAGAACATTTAGAGAGTATGGATGGATGGAGGGTGGGGGTAAGGACAAAAATAAGGACAGAAGCTCTAGTTAGGAAAGAAAAATAGATATGCCTTCTTTCCCCAAGGTAGGCTTCTGGCTTGCATAATCCTGACTCACAATTTTAACCAAACTGGAGATATTAATTATTGAATGGAGGCTGTTTTGTGAAAGTGAGGAATTTTTGTTTTGTTTCATTATCACTGGGAAAAGATAAGCATGAGGCCACAGAACTGGTTTGCAGGAGAGCTTGCACACACACGCAAAAAATCCTTTTGATTTTACATTTCAAGTCTTCTTTTCTTAATAGTGTTTAGGTTGGGGGCTGCAAGTAGTTTGGCATTTACAACAAATGAAACCTCGTGGTGATTTGGTAATAGATTTATTGATCAGTATTGTGGCATCTGATCATAAAAGGATTATACGTCAAGGCAAAGTTACAAAACCCAACTATTTGCAGAGTCACGTAATTACCAAGATCTTAGACAGTCACTTACCACCCACCTAACCTTGAGCAAGCTACTTGTGTTCTCAGTGTTTAGATTTCTACATCTGCAGATGGGGAGAATAATGTCACTTTTACATAGGGGAGGGAATCACATAAGCTAATGTATATAAAGTACTTAAAACAGCAAACGACACTTGGGGAACACATGATTTGATATTTTAAATAAACGTTATCCAAGAAGTTAGTTTGAAAGCTTCCATTCATTAAGTGAACCTTGAGGTTGAAACAATGTCATATAAGAAATATCCCTCTAGTTCAAAAACCAGTAAGACTCATGGAATTTTTGAGGGAAGTGAATTGTACTTTGTTGGTTATTAAGTGCATAGCCAGTGAGCCTCTGTATTTTGACAGATCTGTCATGTTAGATTTTGTATGAATTGGAGATACATATGGAATGTGAAAGAACTGGGAGCGAACTGACCTACTTCCAAGTTCAGAACACAATGTTGTAGTGAATTACACGAATTGATTTTTATGAAATCCTGTTGTCAGTTAGGGCTTCGGGCTCATTCTCTATTTCGATCCTGACTGTGGTTTGGCCGGTTTTTATAATAGGGTGACGTAGTTTCCTCCCACTCTAGAGGCTTCTACTTGGTATTCATTCATCACCTCCATTTTATATCCTTATTGTGCAACAAAATAGGCTAAAATTCTTTAGCTATTAGGGGTCATTTACTGCGTTGTTGGAGTGTGACTACATACCTGAATTACATTTTTTTTTAAATGATTTTTCCTTCCCTCAGAAGGAAAATTTTCTCACCTGCTTGATGTTCCTAATAGGATTTTACAGTTGTGTACAATTAAAGAGAGAGACCATACAAATACTTTTCATCCTTAAGCTCCCTCTTTGGGAGTTAAAGGCTTAAGGATGAAATTTAGAAAATTTGCTAAGAGTAGTGAAGGAAAGCAAGAAGTCTGGAAAGGAAATAGATAATGCTGTCTTATTTCCTAGCTCTATTTTCATTTCACACTTAATCCCTTCTTGACTGTCTACTGAAATCTGTTGAAGTTTAAGAAGATTAATATTAATGTATGTGTTGCGACAATGTTGTCTTGATCTAACACAAACTAGAGCAGTTAAGAGCAAGGTTTCTAGAACCAGAATCCCT
Organism: Myrmecophaga tridactyla; assembly: GCA_004026745.1. Taxonomy (NCBI): domain Eukaryota; kingdom Metazoa; phylum Chordata; class Mammalia; order Pilosa; family Myrmecophagidae; genus Myrmecophaga; species Myrmecophaga tridactyla. Next base: position 16,042 of record PVIY010001394.1, on the reverse strand, counting down.
GGGCTTAAATCCTGGCGTCACCCTCACTTACCACCCACAGGGCTTTAGCATGTTACTTCTGCTCCAGTTCCTTGGTTTCCACATCAGCAAAATAAGTGGGAGGGGAAATTATGTTTATATATTTGAAATGCTTAGCAGAACCACTGCCACAAGGGTAGCCATTATTTATTGTATTTCTTTGAACATTTCTGAGCTAGGGGATAGCTCACAATTTAGTGTGGTTTCTCCATATTATTGGAAGCATACCTGTGTTTGCGAATGGAGCAAAGCTGATTACAAATTATGTTTGTATTGCTACACAGCCCATTTGTATTGTAACAAAGTTTCAGAAAGTTAAGTGCTGCTAGAAGTACCATATCATACTTATTTTTACACTTCGATTATAGAAGTTGCATCCAAAGAAGCAGGAAGCCTCAAGGGTCTGTTTGCTGGTCCCCCCCACCACCACCACCTCCCATCACTCCTTTATCTTCACTCCCCTCAGCATTGTTATGCTGCTGCTTCTAGAATGTGCCTCATCTTATATCACAACCCTTTTAAAGGAAACCATGCAGGCCCAGCCTTCAGACACTCGTGTCTATTAGTAGTAAAAGAATACTTTAGCTTTTTTCACAGCTGTCTGTTAAGGTTATATTACTAATGGGATTGTTCCTTTAGATTAAGGTGTCTTTGAATTTTAATTAATAATTTCAATAGGTCGGGAGTGTGTCTTACTATGGTTCGGTACATTTACTTAAATGACAAAGCTCTGTAGTGTTGAAAGTGAAAGTAATTTTTCCCCATGGCTAATTTCAAAAATCCCAGCATTCACTGATTGACTTATAAACAAGAAAGTCCCTGGAGTGTGCATATGTCACAATTTTTTTCATTTATGTATTTATCATCTTTTTCCAGAAAGGAACTGAGTAGCTTACTAGGATATATACTCTCCAACAAGAGGGCCTAAATTTAAAATGGTACCTCCTCCAATAAAAAGAAAAGAGATTATGAAAAAAGCTTAAAAATAATGTAGAGGGCAAAGCAGAGTTAAGAAGTGGGCTAAACATGTGTATTATAATGACCCAAACCTCTTTTTTGGGATGAGCTCATATAATTAACTAGAAAAATGGAAACCTGATCAAATTTAGTAATAGTTCCCAATATCTACCACCACCACCCCCTAATTTATAGAACAGAAAATCTATTACCTGAGGGATATCGTCTCTGTGGGATCCTAATTGTAGTAATTACAGCTCAGTTTGCTACTTATTCCATCTCTTCATCACTTAAGTAGAAAGTATATGAGAACTCAAGTGACTGTGACATTGTTATAGCATATCCTTGAAGCTTCTCTAATTAATTCTAATATTACTTTAATATTAATAATAAAAATCACTTGGGGCAGTGTGACAATGGCTCAGTGACAAAGTTCTCGCCTGCCATGCCAGAGACCTGGGTTCGATTCCTGGTGCCTGCTCATGCAAAAAAAAAAAAAATCACTTAGCATGCATATTAAATACACTGTAATAGAGAACCTGTAGGTTTGCATAATTTATAATGTCCATAAATTAATATGAAAAAAATAATAATTCAGACTAAGGGCAGTTAATATTGAAACTAAGGTCAGACAGGGATTTCTCCTGGGACTTCTTATGAAGATGAACACGCTGTGATATGATGAATAACTTTCTTAGGACAACTTCATAGTAGAAAAAGTTCTGTTGCCGTAATCTTTTTTTTTTTTAAACATGGCAGGCACTGGGAAGCAAACCCGGGTTTATGGCATTGCAGGTGAGAGCTCTGCCACTGAGCTACGGTTGCCCTGTCTTAATCATTTTAACAGCCTTTTAAAAGGCTGTTAATACCATCCTAAAAAATATTTGAATAAACACAGTTATGTGGGATAGTTTTCTTGAAAGAGCTTTTACTGTCTTTTACTTTGCCTTAGATACAGGGACTATCCAAATAGTAGCTGCAATTTCACCACATAAATATGAAAGCAAATTCACTCAGCTGTATTTAGTGTAGGACAAGAGTTCTTAGACATTTTAGGATCGCAAACACTTTGAGAAAATGAAAGATATGGACCTCTTCCTCAGAACATGTCGAAAGGTTCATAACACTTAATTTTTACATGTTATTTTAGGGATTTATAGACTCTCTAATGTCCACAAGACTCACAAACCCACAGATTTGCCATTCATCGTAACTTAAATCACTTAGCACTGGTTATTTTAAGATCTATACAAATAAAAGAAAACTTGCATGTGAAAAATATAGCTCTGGAGCTCAATTTTAAATAACTACATCAGTATCCATAGACAAGACTGTGAAGGTATTTGCATCCATGTAAAAAGCAGCATAAATCCTCACACAGCTACAAATCCAACTTACTAGGACTGGCAGAATTTGATATTCCTGGGGCTGCCTAAATGGAAGCAAAGGCAAGATTAAAATTGTCTACACTTAGTGAGAAGCCTGACCCTCAGCTAGCCTGCTGATGATATACAGAAAGCTGAACTAAATTCTGATGTCACCTTCTCCCAACCATTTTACGACCGCATAAAAATGAATGTGAAGAAGAGCCGGAGTTGGGGGAGGGAAATCTTGCAATAAACTGAATCTTTAGGAGCTATTATAATTTGATAGCTGGGCCTTTTACTCATCAGCCACTTTAGTTTTCAGCAATTGTTTAATGTCCCTATTTTCCAGCAGAAAACTTAATTTTGGATTGTGATCGTCAGTTTAATCAGAGCTGCAATTGTCTATACAAAGGACCAACTGTGGGTTTTGATTACCTACCTAACCTTAACCAATCAAGTTGGCTGAGTGGGCAGGCAATGGAGTTGTCATTCTGTTATTTTGCTATATATGATGCCAATGCGGCCAAAGGATTTATTTATAGAAGATCATAAAATTCTAGGCTTAAAGTGGAACATGATGTTTCTCTATTCTCTTACTAATAAGGAATTGTCACCAATTCTTGCAGTTACCTACTTAAATATCATTGGGACTGATACTGTGCATTTTTTATAGTGTGTTTACATGTGTTTAGTACAAAAGCATTACACATGAGAAAACAGGGATTGAAATAAATTTAGATTGTATAAAAGAATGTAAAATTATTTGCATGTGTTCTTTTTATAAGGAAATAATTTGGGGAAACAGATAATCAAGGGTTTTCTATGGTGGCTTTTCTGTTCATTTTTGTTTCTTTTATTTGTAATAATTGACGCCTTAGAATTACTTTAAATCTATGTTTGAGAACGTCTGAAAATGTCATATTCTTGCAAAAAGAGGAGATACAGAAAGGTATCAACTGTAATTGTCTCTGAGTGGGGAGGATTTTGAATGATTTCTATTGCCGTCTGTCTCTTCATTTTCTGATTTTTCTGTAGTGAAAATGTATTGCTTTTATAATGAGCAAAAAAGCAATCAAAGGAGTTTCATTTTGCAAAAAAATACCTAATGCTAGGCCACAGAGCTTAATACATAGACTGAGGAGTCTGTGCTTTTAGGAGGTGGTGGGAATTCATTTGAAAGCTTTTGAGTGGGTGGGTGATGAGGTTAGTGCTAGGTTTTAGAAAAATTTATCTGCAACCCTGGGTAAAATGACTTGGGGCATGGAGTAAATAGTAGAGTGAATTTAAGGTGTTAGTATTCTAAAACAACCCAGATGAAACTTGAATTGGGCTCTAATTCTAGGGGTAGAATGGACAAAATGAATAAGTGATTATAAAATAAAATTAAGGACGTGTTAGTTCATTTTGTCTGATGCAGTTTCTATTTAATTCGCAACTAACTGGAGTCTGAAGACAGAAAATGGATTGCTGACCTGATTTCCCAGAACCTTACTCTATTCTCTTAGTAGACTGAAGAATGTGTGAAAAAGATGTTGATGGTAAGGTATTTGTTTCTTTAAATCTCTGCCTTATGGTATCCCCATATTTAAAACTCACAGGGATAATTTCTATACTAAACAGTTTAATAGAAATGATGAAAAGATAGTTAAGTAGATAGGTTGGTAGATGGATAGATAGATAGACAGATAGATGGATGCAAAAACTGAAGCATCACTGAAGTATTAACTTTTTATCATAAATAAATGTTTTTAAAAGTTAAAGTATGCAAACTTACGCATACAAAGTTATAGAACTACTGTATTTTGATTTACCCCACAAAGAAAGTGAAGTTGAAATGTTTCTCCCTGTTTTCTTATTAAACATCCTTTGCACTGCACATAGTAGATGTTCAACCAATGCCATTCATTAGATAAATGAGCAAATAAATGAATGAACATGAAGTCATGGTGCATTCTTTAAAACTATGTAAATGTTTGGGGATATAGTCTTTGCAGGTTATAGACATAGGTTTGTCAGGACATATGAGTATCTTGGTTTCAAATGAGGGAAATCATCCAAAACATACCCTTCATGCAGGATTTCAGGTATATGCATTTATTGTCGTTCGTCTTTTGGTGCCCTAAGGACAAAGGATGACATCCTTAAAATAGAAGAAAATTCTATCTGTCTTTAATAAATAAATGGCTGATACTAGACCCTACTTGGATACAAAGCACAGAGCAGAAGTTGTGTCTTGTTTATATTCACACTGCACCCTCCAGATGTGGCCTGCTTTGAGGTGTTTCTTAGCTTCTAGGACACTGGCCAATCTGGAATTGTTTTATGTTCAGTCGCATTCCTTGGCAGGCATGACAAGATTAACAATCATTATATGATTTATAACCATTTGTGGTCAATTAGTGCTCCCAGGGTAATGACGTTAATTCATGGTGGCTGTCTAAAGAAATAAGAAAAGACAAGGTTTAAGTCTAAGGGTTGGAAAACATGCTTCTTATGGAAATGGTCTTGGTCTCTCACGGCCCGTGTAATTTTTAATGAGTTCTGAGAATAGTTGCTCACAACTTTCATTATGGGATGTAAAGAGATCTTATACCATCTAATCAATACCATCCTCTAACCTGGACACCTGAGTTTGTCCAACTCTGTCAGAACCATGGTGAAACCAAGTGAATCTCTCCCCATGTTCCCTGAAGAAAAGCGCTCTGAAATTCCAATATACAGCATTAGTTGTGGGGATAGCACCTAGAAATAACATCTTATATTAGCCAGGAATATGAAATGAAATCTAGGCTTTATAACCTATAACTGAGTTGAATGCTCATACAGATATACATTTAGTTTCAGACAGTTGGTCTCCTTACCAGGCAAACACATTTGTCACTCTCTGGCATGATAATTAGAAGAGCTGAGCATAGTGCAGTTATGAATATAGAACAGTAAACACTAGTAAATAATTCATGGCTGTAGTATGCCTCAAATAGTTGGACAATTCATCTTTTGTCAACAGGAGGCACTTCAGGGCTTTTTACATCTGACCTGGGTAACTGGGAAGCAAATAAGCTCTTTAGGAAGTCAAGAACTTCTCATATGAAAGTTAATGAACTCCCAAAGCAAGCCAGATTGGAAGACTTTTATTAAATTTGCTTTAGTGCCTAAGATTTCAAATTTACTCTACTGCTTGTTTCAGAGTTCTCTGGGTCATGTTATAATTTATTATCAGATCTTTAAACTATTCTTATAAGAGGAAAATCCTCCCACCTTTTATATTATCAAGCACATGGGAGGTTACCAATAATGGGCACATGGATGTGATAAAAACATCAAATTTTTCTCTATGTTAAATGCTAAATGCCTTCTCTTTCTGAGCCTGGACACTTGCCTTCTTTTTCTTTACAACCAAAGTCTTAGAACATGTAAGGTACTTATTAAATAATAGTCTTTCTGAAACTTTCAGTAACCAGCAGCTATGTACCAAAAGGCAAATTCCAAAATAGCAATGAGCCTGAACAAGGGGAGAAGACAGGATTTGAGGAGACTTAGTCTTGGTTCTAGAGCCAGCTAATTGTGTGTCCTTGAGAAAATTGCTTTACATTCTCCTCTGTTAAATAACCTCAAAGGTCCCATCTACCTCTAAAATGCTATGACATAACATACCCATTCATATGCTATCTGGTATTTTGCTTCCTGTTTTGTATCAAAGCTGAGCATATCTAAGGTATCTTTTGATAAACCAGATAACCACTGTTTTAGAAACCTCTTCATTATTTAAGTAGCATCATCTGAGTCCGTCAACTTCTCTCCATCTTCACTGCTACCATTTTGGTAGAAGACACCTTCTCTGTTATCTGAATTGCTTATTGTCTCTCTGCTTCCACTTTTACACCCCACTCCACACCCCCACCACCAGTTTACAGGCAATCTGTTCCCCACAGGGCAGCTAGAGTGAGCATGTTTAAGTAGGAATCCTCTAAAGGCCTCCTGCTAACTTAGAATACTGTCCCAAACCCCTAGCCTACCTTAGAAGGTCCTTCATGAAAGGCTCTTAACAACCTCCCACTCTTTCCTGGGCTTGTTCACTAAGCCCAGTCCCTCTGATTTGGTTTTCTATTAGAAACACACACACACTCACAGGGAATTTACCGCAGCCTTAGGGAATTTGCACTTACTGCTGCCTTTGTCTAGAATAGTCTTCCCTGATCATTGCTTGGCTGGCTGATTCTTATCACTCATCTCTCCATATGGATGCTGCCCTCCTTTAGAGGGTCCTTTCCTGACCCTCTAACACTCTTCATGCTTTGGTACTGTGGTAGTTAGAGTCAGTTGTCAACTTGGCCAGGTGAAGGTACCTAGTTTTGTTGCTGCGGACATGAGCCAATGGTACGTGAACCTCATCTGTTGCTGATTTACATCTGCAGTCAGCTAGGAGGCGTGCCTGCTGCAATGAGTGACGTTTGACTTAATTGGCTGGTGCTTAAATGAGCGCGCACAAGGTAGCACAGCCTAAGTAGCTCGGCATTCCTCATCTCAGCACTCGCAGCTCAGCCCAGGCCTTTGGAGATGCAGAAAGAAGTCACCCCAGGGAAAGTTGTTGGAACCCAGGGGCCTGGAGAGAAGACCAGCAGAGACCATCATCCTGTGCCTTCCCACGTAAGAAAGAACCTCAGTGGAAAGTTAGCTGCCTTTCCTCTGAAGAACTAACAAAATAAATCCCCTTTTATTAAAAGCCAATCCATTTCTGGTGTGTTGCATTCCAGCAGCTAGCAAGTGAGAACAGGTACCATGAGAGCACCTAACATTGTCTGAAATCATTAGCCTGAGAGGTGATGACTGCAGCAGTCTTTGCCCAAGACTTTGGTCTTGAAATGAAAGACCAAATCAAGGAAACATTCTTTTAAACATGTGTTTATTGGCTTTAATTTTATTTATCTATATTTAAAAAGATCATGCATTCATTTTCAAAATTCAGGTTTCAAAAGGCTACACAAGTGAGAAAATCCCTTTCCCACCAATCAGTGTTACAAAGGTCTTGCGTTCCCCTTCTAAGTGATATTTTAAAGAAGTGAGTGGAGGATGTGGGCCCAAATTGAATAGTAATAATGTACTATGTTTTATATACTGATGTATTCTTTTGCAGTGGTTATCTTATCAACCCCTTGTAAGGTACATAGGACAGATGTTATTATTCCTTGTGTACTGATAAGGACACCAGCTCAGAGAAGTTAAGTGACTCAGGGCTGCTGGAACAAATGAACACAATTGGTGTGCCTTAAAGCAGCAGAAATTTGTTCTTTCAGTTCTGGAGGCTACAAGTCAGAAATCAAAGATGTTGGCAGGACCCTGCTCTCTCCGATGGCTCTGGGGAAGAATCCATCCTTGTCTCTTCCTGGCTTCTGCTGGTGGCCAGCAACCCCTGGAGTTTCAAGGCTTTAGATGCATCGCTCCAATGTCTGCCTCCATCTTCATATGAACTGACTCCCTGTTTGTCTTGTTTCTTTTTCTTCTAAGAGCCCCAGTACTAACAGATTAAAGGCTCATCCTACTAACCTAATTCCATCTAAATGACCCTATGTCCAAATTTCCAAATAAGGGCATCCTCTGAGGTACTTGGACTTAAGATTTCAACATATCTTTTAGGGGGACACAATTCAAGCCATAACAGAAACATAGTCAAGGCTAAGTAATATTTTAGTGAAAATACTTAGACTAAGACTCAATTTTTAGGACACGAAGGCAGGGAAAGTTAACTGCAAATGAAGTGTCACATCCTTGGCTTCTTGAACAGCTACAAAGCACACAGTTTTAGAAGCCTTTTGACTCAAAAATTTTAAAATCAGAATATTCCTACATTGTTTCTTTACAAAATCCCATAGAACAGGATGGTTTTTTATTTAATACCACAAAAACAGCAATACTACTGGTTGTTATGCTTATGAGTTAAGTGCCGGGGCCTTTGTTTCAGCTTGAACTGCTTTCTGAAGCCTCTCAAGAAACCATCATCTCACCTGGCTTCTAAGAGCCACCGAGAAATACCCACAGTGATTTCAAATATTAAGGAATGCTTGGCTCTGAATTTCAACTTTCTTTCTCTTCCTTTCTCCTGCCAACTCCATTTCATTACTCAGTTTCAATTTTAGGATAAATGATGAAACATGAAATTCTTTTTACCATGGGCCAGGCAATTGGTCTGAATTCTTCTGATGGCACAGTTTGGTGAAATTAAAAAATCAAAGTAAAAAACTTGGTTTCTCTTGAATTTTCAGTTATCAAGAGATTATCCTTTCCTTTCTTCTGTCCCTTTCTGGGAAGCCAATTGCATTAGTCTTACATGGAGGATATTATGCTGAATATAAGAGTGGGGAGTCCCCAGTAATGTTTTCAGTACTGAAAAGTTAAGGGTATCCTCAAGTACTAATTGAGCTATCATATTTGCAGATTTGCCAGGCCGAATGCATTCAAAAATGATAGAAAGAGAAATTATGAATCCCAGAGAGGCACTCATTTAGCTTTGGGGTCCATTTCTAGAAATACTAAGTGAAATACTGTTATGTGTACTATTACTAGAGATGTAAATTATATACTTTTTATATCGCCATCTTTTAATCACAAAGAAGGAGGAATTGTTCTAAGAAAGCAGGCACCTCCTCAGCAATTCACTTATAATTTAAAATCTTTAAAATTATTTTGCACATTAATGGCATTTACAAATCCAGGGACCAAGGAATTCCTAAAGTCATCATCTCATGAGACCTATTAGTTCTGTTGGGATGAAAGAAAGGAGCTTTTCCATTCTATATATAAAAAATAAAAGGTAAGCAAATGGCTTAGCTTAGATTTTTTGACAAAAAAGCAGAAGTAAAAGGACAAAAATCCCTTTCTCTCTATGTATCACAATCCTGTCTCAGGGTAGCTGTATGGTCCTGGACAAGTAAGTTAACTTATGTTAAGAAACATTCCTAAGAACGAGCTTTCTCTTTATAAGAATGAGGATAAAACCTTCACAGAATTCTTGGGAATATTGTAGCAATATTTATGAAAGTAAAGAGCCAGTGACTGACAATGTTAGTTGTCTGTATTAGTTGCCTATTGCTGTGTAACAATATCACCACAACACACACTTATCTCACACTCTGTGGTCCAGGCGTGGCTTAGCTGGGTTCTTTTCCTCAGGGTCTCACAAGGCTGCCATCAAGGTGTCAGCCAGGTCCACAGTCTCATCTCAAGGCTCAAGTGGAGAAGGACCTGCTTCTGGGTTCACATGGTTGTTGGCAGAACTCAGCTCCTCTGGGTGCAGGATGGAGGGCCTCAGTTTCTTACAAGCTGGAGTCTGGAAGCTGCCCTCAGTTCCTTGCCACTTGATGATGGCCACTTGCTTCCTCAAAGCCATCAAGGGAGAGTCTCACTATATAAGTAAACACAGAAGTGACATTCTACCAGCCTTGCTGTGTTCTTTCGCCTAAAAGTGAGGCATAGTTCCTGCCTACACTCAAGAAGAAGGGATCACGAAAGGGCATGAAAGCCAGGAGACAGGATCATGGCGGCCACTGTAGAATCTGCCCACCGCCATGTCCAATATCTGGTTCCTCTTTGTCCTATTCCATCGTCCTTTCCTCTCTCTGATTTTGGATTCCAAAGACTACCCTGCTGCCCATCAAAATCTCCTTTGTCTACCCAGTTAAAGAGAGTACTTTAAAATTTCATAGGCATCAGATAGAAAAAGGCAAAACACAATGACAAATATTAAAATTTATTGTTTTAAAACAAATTAAACCTTCTTTGATAAAACTAACAGTTAAGTACAGTTTCAGAAAATAGGAGGCCTTTCATTTCCTCCTGTTCATGCTTTTGATGCCACTTTGTTGAGGTACACTCAGGAAACGATGGCGAATCTAAATCAATTAAAATTACAAAAGCACTACAAAACAATTTCATGGAATAGCCTAGAAATGGTTGTTGATTTTATTTCTCTAAGTGTGGTTAAAATAGTCACAAGCCCCAACATGAGGCAGAACAGCGAGGGTGCAGGTGTTAGCTCCCTTGGGAGCTTGGCCATGCCTGACACTCCCAACTTGCATCTCAGTCCCTGAGAACTAGGGTCTTCTGCAGATGTTGTTACTGGACAGAGGTGGTGAGTTCTTTGCCTGATGGGCTCAAATGACCAATTCCTGAGACATCAGGGCTTCAAAGAGAGAAAGAATTCATTACCAGGAAGCAGGAGAACAGATTCCCTGAACTGCAGTTTTAGGTATCAAAGATGGGCAGGTTTTAGGATAATGAATACAATGGCCCCAGATGATATAATTAGAGGTGATCTAATTATTGAGCATGCACAGATTGATGGCATGCTTAGTCACAGAACATATGTAAGAAAATGGCAGCCTTAATATGACGATGGGCATGACTTTTAGTATTTAATGAGGTATAGGTGACTTATAGGTTAAAGTCTAAGCTACTGCACATGTCAGGCAGGCCTATTTTGGTTAGATACAGTTTAGGTTACCAAGATAACTTTGGAATTGGGTGGGTTAGTTCTGGGCTGACCCAAGACCCTTCATTAATCAACACTAGGGGCTGTCTTCAGTGATCAGAAGACTCCAAACACAAAAAGACAGACAAAATGGGTACAAGTGAGGGTCAGTCATGAGATTTTTACAATTACAAAGGCACAAAATAAAGGCTACATGATCATTATCAAAGATCAAGACCATTGGATTACAGTTCAGAGATTTCAGGTATTTCCCTCTGTCTATTCCAATATACCAGAAAGCAAAAAGGAATACCTTTATAATGATTCAGTAACCATAATTATCCTTTAAATCCTAACTTTTGGATTACAGTGTGAGCAATTTTAGTGATCATAAGGCTGCTGTTGCTGCTGGGCATGGGGTTGGGGATGGTAATGGCTAATGTGTGCTGTGTATTTATTATCTTCTAGTTATTCTAAATGCTTCGTATATACAATCTAACACACCAACCCTGCGAGCAAAGAACTCTTATTGTCCCTATTTTGTAAATGCAGAAAGTGTGCCCTGGAGAGATTAAGGAATTTGCCCAAGGTCACATGGCTCGCAAATGGAAGGGTCTGGATTCCAACCATAGAAAGGTTCCATCTTAGAACTTCAGAACTTACTATGAGGAACCCAAAACATTAAGATGACAAATGTGAAGAATAAGGGTGAGCCTAAATACTCTCTTCAAATTGTTGTACAGCTGTCTTGTTGAAGAAGGCATAAGATGTGTACCTTGTGGCCAAGGAATGGGGTCAGCTCTTGCTTCTCCACTTACCCCCTTCTAGCTGCTGTGAACTTAACACCCAAGCAGCGGCAAACATCCTCCTTCTCCAACCGCTTGTTAGTGAGGAGGACATCTACATTTCCCTTTACTCCATCCTGAATCCTTAAGAGTCAGGCCTGTCTTTTTAGAGGAGTTTTATGGAGATATATTCATACACCATACAATCCATCGAAAGTGTACAATCCATGGCTTATAGTGTAATCATGGAGTTGTGTCCTCGTCACCACAATCACTTTTAGAACATTTTCATTTCTCCAAAAAGGAAAAACTCCATACCTCTTATATCCTCTTACTACTGACACTTAGCATTAGTGTGGTCCCTTTGTTACAACCCATGAAAAAATATTAAAATATTAATGCTAACTATAGTCCGTAGCTTTAATAGGTGTATTTTTCCCATATAGCACTCTATTGTTAACACGATGTAATAGTGATGTGCATTTATTCTAGTTCAGGAAAGAATATTCTTATGTGTGTACTATTCACTCCAGTCATGGCCCACAACAAAGTTCACTGTGCTAAACAATCCCATGTATTTCCTCTAACCTTCCTTCTAGTAACATTCACAACCCTAAACTTTCCTTTTCAACCACATCATACACACAACTCAACGCTGCTAATTACCCTCAGAGTATTGTGCTACCATCACCTCTATCCATCTCCAAACACTTACAATCAACCTAGTTTAAAATTCTGCACAAATTTAAGCATCAGCTCCCCACTCTCTACCCTCATTCTATCTCCTTGTAACCTATATTTTAGATTTTAATACTATGAGTTTACTTTATTATAATTAGATCATATTAGTGAGATCATGCAATATTTTCCTTTTGTGTCTGGCTTATTTAACTCAACATAATGTCCTCAAGGTTTATCCATGTTGTCGCATGCATCAGGACTTCATTACTTTTATAGCAGGATAACAGTCCATCATATGTATATACCACATATTGTTTATCCATTCATCTGTTGATGAATGGGTTGCTTCCATCTTTTGCCAAGTATGAATAATGCCTCTATGAACATTGGTGTGCAAATATCTGTTTGAGTTCCTGCTTTCAGTTCTTCTGGGTGTATACCTAGTAATGGGAATGCCATATCTTATGGCAATTCCATACTTGACTTCCTGAGGAACTGCCAAACTGTCTTCCAAGCAGCTGCACCATTTCACTTTCCCACTAGCAGTGAAGGAGTGCTCCTATTTCTCCACATCCTCTCCAACTCTTGTAGTTTTCTGAGGTTTTTAAATAGTGGCCTTTCTAGTAGGTACGAAATGATATCTCACTGTGGTTTTTATTTCCATTTCTCTAATAGCTAGTGATGTTGAACATCATTTCATGTGCTTTTTAGCATTGTACATTTCCTCTTTGGAAAAATGTCTAGTCACATCTTTTACCCATTTTTAAATTGGGTTGTTTGTCTTTTTATTGTTGAGCTATAGGATTTCTTTATGTAAACTCTCATTAGATAGGTATTTTCCAAATATTTTCTCCCACTGAGTAGCTGCTTTTTCGCTTTCTTGACAAAGTACTTTGATGTGCAAAAGTTTTCTCTTTTGAGGAGGTCCCATTTGTCTTGTTTTTTCTTTCATTGCTTGTACTTCGGGTATCAAGTCTAAGAAACCATTGCCTACCTCAACTTTATGAAAATGCTTCCCTACATTTTCTTCTAGGAGTTTTTGGTCCTGGCTCTTATATTTTGGTCTTTGACCCATTTGTGTTCATTTTTGTATAAGAAATGAAATAGGGTCCTCTTTGACTCTCTTGGGTACGGATATCCAGTTCTCCTAGCATCATTTGTTGAAGAGACTGTTTTGTCCAAGATGAGTGGACTTGGCAGCCATGTCAAAAACCATTTGACCATACATTTGAGGGTTTACTTCTGAACTCTCAATTCGATTCCACTGATCAATGTGTCTTATCTTATGCCAGTACCATGCTGTTTTGACCATTGTAGCTTTGAAATATACTTTAAAGTAAGGAAATGTGAGTCCTCCAACTTTGCTCCTTTTGGCTATTCAGGACCCCTTAGTTTTCCAAATAAATTTGATAAATGGCTTCTCCATTTCTGAAAAGTAGGCTGCTGGAATTTTTATTGGGATTGCATTAAATCTGTAAATCAATTTGGGTAGAATTGATATCTTAACTGTATTTAATCTTCCAATTCATAAACGCAGAATGTCCTTCCATTTATTTAGGTCTTCTTTGATTTCTTTTAGCAATATTTTGTAGTTTCTATGTATAGGCCCTTTACATCTTTAGTTAAATATATTCTGAGATATTTGATTCTTTTAGTTGCTATAGCAAATGGAATTTTTTTCTTGATTTTCTTCTCATATTGCTCATTACTAGTGTATAGAAACACTACTGATTCTTACTTGATGATCTTGTATCCCCCCATTTTGCTTAACTCATTTACTAGCTCTAGTAGCTTTGCTGTAGATTTTGGGGGATTTTCTATATATAGGATTATGTTATCTGCAAATAGTGAAAGTTTTATGTCTTCATTTCCAATTTGTGTCCCTTTTTTTTCTTTTTCTTGCCTAACTGTTCTGGATAAAATTTCTGACACAATGTTGAGTAACAGCGGTGACAGTGAGCATCCTGTCTTGTCCCAGATATTAGAGGGAAAGCTTTCAGTCTTATACCATTAAGTACAATGTTAGCTGTGGGTTTTCCATATATACCTTTTATAGTTTTGAGGAATTTTCCTTCTATTCCTATTTTTTGTAGTGTTTTTATCAAGAAAGGATGCTGAATTTTGTCAAATGCCTTTTTCCTGTGTCAGTCAAGATGATCATGTGTTTTTTCCCCTTTAACTTGCTAATGTAGTATATTATAGTGATTTTCTTGTATTGAACCACTTTTGCTTACTTGAAATGAAACCCTCTTGATCATGACGTTCAATTCTTTTTAATGTGCTATTGGATTTGATTTGCAAGTATTTTGTTGGGGGTTTTTGCATCCATATTCATTACAGAGATTGCTCTGTAATGGTCTATCATAGTATCTTTATCTGGCTTTGATATCTGGGTTGTGTTGGCTTCATAGAATGAGTTAGGTGGTGTTCGCTCCTCTTCAGTGTTTTGGAAGAGTTTGAGGAGGATTGTTATTAAATCTTCTTGGAAAGATTGGTGGAATTCACTTGTGAAGCCATCTAGACCTGGCCTTTTCTTTTGGGGGAGGTTTTTGATGACTGATTCAATTCCTTTACTTGTAATTGGTCTTCTGTTTCTTGTTGAGTCAATGTAGGTTGACCTTGCATTTTTAAGAATTTGTCCATTTCATCTGAGTTGTTTAATTTGTTGGCCTACAATTGTTCATAGTATCTTCTTATGATTCTTTTTATTTCTGTGGAGTCAGAAGTAATGCCCCCACCACTCATTTCTGATTTGATTTATTTGCATCTTCTCTATTTTTTTCTATGTTCATTTAGGCTACCTCTTCTTAATATTCCATGGGTCATGTTGCCTGGCCCCCTTCTACCTGATCTCACTGATCCATTCATATCATGAATACCAAGATTATCTCTGTCCCCTGAGGTCTCAACTTCTCAACTTGATCTAAGGATCTGATGCAATGAATAAAGGCAAAATACCCATCACAGCTGTCCACTCAAGATAGTAGGCCAACCTTATATGGAAGCACAGCTTAGTAAGCTAAAAGTGAGGATATGAGAGGAAGCAGTTGTTGGTGACATGTTGATACTGGGTACTATTCCAGGTAATTCATTCTGGCAGATGTGGCAAAGGTATGCTGTGCAGAAGAAGAAATTAAGGTGTTCTGTGACAAGAATATAGATGTAAGGCAGCTACAAATAAAGGATCATTACCCTATACTTTTGCACCAGAGATTAATTCCAGCCCCAACTCAGATGGGTTATATATTTTTGAGAAATTGTGAGTATAGCTTTTATGTGGGCATCAGTGTAAGAGACTTCAAGAAAAGCCAGTTATGTATCACCAATTTTTAAAAATGTTTTCAAATATTTGTATGTCCTCTTTTGATGATAATTCCTTTAGGAATGCATTGTTTGGATCTTTATAGAAATTCATCTAGAAAATCAAAACAACAGATTTTAGTCAATATCCTGGGGTGTGTCTAATCTGTATTCTTCACATTCTGGCCATTAGCTCTGGTAACTTAACTCCATCACACCCACAATCTAAATGTAGTAGGGGGACCTCCGGGAAGATGGCCAACTAGAGCAGCTTGAGATTAGCCCTGCTCCATGGAAAAGTTAGAGAAGGGACAAGAGGGTGACTGAAGCAGCAATTTGGGAGTGCAGCTGACCTGGGAAAGCCTTCTGCACCACATGTGGCAGCTCTGGTTGCAGAGGCCGAGAAACTGAGAGGCAGAGGGCTAGAGCCTTGTGTGGAGGCGTGAAGCAGTGGAGCCCACAGGAGTGCA